>JANHFO010030335.1:0-11507 GCA_032468095.1 Pareas carinatus | reverse complement strand
GGTCTTATATTTGGTTTTTATTTAATACAGCCTCCTAATATTTTCTTTTGACATATTTTAATGTTTGTGATTGCGTTATTTTAATTTGCTGTACACCGCCCTGAGTCTGTGAGAAGGGCAGTATAAAAATCTAATAAAATAAAATAAATAATAAATAAGAAAGTAACTACACGTTGATATTAAATTTTTATTTAAATCAAATTTAGACTTCTACTTAGTCTTTCAGCTATTCCCATGTACTATACATTGATGTGCATGTGACAATTCACTCATATTTTATAGCCTTTCACTAAATAAGATTCCATGCTTCTTCATACATAGTGCTTGACTCAGGTCAGTTCTATACAATGGATACAATTTTGATTTTTTAAAAATCTTCCTATCCTGGAGGAGGCCCCCCTTCTCATTTCTGGTCAGGAGAACCAGAAGTACCTTTCTGAAGATGTTTTTCTTAACCCCACTTTATTCATTTTGGATTCACCAATTTACAATTGACATCTTCCTTTCCTGACCTTTTGCAAGGTCAGCATATTGGCACCACTGTTATTTTCCTGAGGATTCCTAACTTGGGTCAAAAAGAGAGGGAGAGGAAACATGAAAAATTCAAAGTAAAAAGCCTCCTACTTGTCAATGCAATATCACAATTATTCAATGGGACAATTCCCATTCCACTTCACTCTAAGCTTTGATGGAACTTGAACTCTCTTTTGATTATAATATTTATTCACAGTCTAGAATCTCTCTGCTGCACCGTTTCCAACTTTTCTGAGGACGGAGAAAAGTACACTAATAAAATCATTGTGTATTAAGAAATGAGAAAGGAAGGGAAACAATTTAATATTAGGAAAAGGAAGGAAAATGTAAACTATTTGAGTGTGATCAAGTGAGGAGAACAAACAACTGGGGAATAGGAAGCTCACTTTTGAAGAGAAAATAAATGGAACCTAAATAATTTCAAAAATCCAGAGTTTATAATTAAAATGGCACGTGCACATTGTTTTCATTTTCATTAGTAAATGTATCTCCCTCAGGCTCCAATTGGGAGGATCAGACTCAAAAAAACATTCCTTCTGCGTTCAGTCTCTGTAAATAGAAAAATGTTTTTTTCCACACTCTATGCTTTTATATGGCTTCTCCCATGTGGATCCTTCTATGGTAAGTAAGACTACTGTGTCTGCCGAAGCATTTTCCACACTCCTTGTATTTGTATGGTTTCTCCCCTGTGTGGATAAAGTGATGGGAACTAAGTTGTTTCCTATAAGCAAAAGTCTTTCCACATTCCATGCATTCAAATGGCTGCTTCCTTGTGGATCCTTTTATGGCGAGTAAGTTGACTGCTCTGACTAAAAGCCTTTCCACATTCCATGCATTCAAATGGCTTCTCCCCTGTGTGGATCATTTTATGGTAAGTAAGACTACTGTGTCGGCTGAAGCTTTTTCCGCACTCCATGCATTTGTACGGTTTCTCTCCTGTGTGGATCATTTTATGGGAAGTAAGGTTACTGAGTTTGCAGAAGCCCCTTTCACACTCCAAGCATTTATATGGTTTCTCCCCTGTGTGGATCCTTCTATGGTAAGTAAGAGTACTGTGATGGGTGAAGCCCTTTCCACATTCCATGCATTTGTATGGTTTCTCCCCTGTGTGGATAAAGTGATGGGAACTAAGTTGTTTTCTATGAGCAAAAGTCTTTCCACATTCCAGGCATTCAAATGCCTTCTCCCCTGTGTGGATTCTTTTATGGTGAGTAAGTTGACTGCTCTGACTAAAAGCCTTTCCACATTCCAGGCATTCAAATGCCTTCTCCCCTGTGTGGATTCTTTTATGGCGAGTAAGTTGACTGCTCTGACTAAAAGCCTTTCCACATTCCAGGCATTCAAATGGCTTCTCCCCTGTATGGATCATTTTATGGTAAGTAAGACTACTGTGTTGGCTGAAGCTTTTTCCACACTCCATGCATTTGTACGGTTTCACTCCTGTGTGGATCCTTTTATGGGAAGTAAGGTTACTGAGTTGGCAGAAACCCTTTCCACACTCCATGCATTTATAAGGTTTCTCTCCTGTGTGGATCCTTCTATGGGAAGTAAGAGTACTGTGTTGGGTGAAGCCCTTTCCACACTCCATGCATTTGTATGGTTTCTCCCCTGTGTGAATACTTTTATGAGAAATAAGTTTACTGTATTGGCTGAAGCCCTTTCCACACTCCATGCATTTGTATGGTTTCTCCCCCGTGTGGATAAAGTGATGGGAACTAAGTTGTTTCCTATAAGCAAAAGTCATTCCACATTCCATGCATTCAAATGGCTTCTCCCTCATGTGGATCTTTTTATGGCGAGTAAGTTGACTGCTCTGACTAAAAGCCTTTCCACATTCCATGCATTCAAATGGCTTCTCCCCTGTGTGGATCATTTTATGGTAAGTAAGACTACTGTGTCGGCTGAAGCTTTTTCCACACTCCATGCATTTGTACGGTTTCTCCCCTGTGTGGATCCTTTTATGGGAAGTAAGGTTACTGAGTTTGCAGAAGCCCTTTCCACACTCCATGCATTTATATGGTTTCTCTCCTGTGTGGATCCTTTTATGGGAAGTTAGACTACTGTGTCGGCTGAAGGTTTTTCCACACTCAATGCATTTAAATGGCTTATACCCTGTATGGATCCTTTTATGGTAAGTAAGATTACTGTGTTTGCAGAAGTCCTTTCCACACTCCATGCATTTATATGGTTTAGCCCCTGTGTGGATTCTTTTATGAGAAGTAAGGTTACTGTGTTGGGTGAAGCTTTTCCCACACTCCATGCATTTGTATGGTTTTTCCCCTGTGTGAATAAAGTGATGGGAACTAAGTTGTTTCCTATAAGTAAAAGTCTCTTCACATTCTATGCATTTAAATGGCTTCTCCCCTGTGTGGATCCTTTTATGGGAAGTAAGATTACTATGTTGAGTGAAGCCTTTACCACACTTCATGCATTTGTACGGCTTCTCTCCTGTGTGGCTCCTTTTATGGTATTTAAGAACACTGAGTCCCCTAAAGCACTTTCCACACTCTGTGCATTTATATGGTGTATCACTTGTGTGAATTATCTTATGTCTCACAAGGGATGCAATTTTAAGGAATCCTGTTCCACATTCCATGCATTTATATGACTTCTCCCCTGTGTGCTTCCTTTTCTGAATAGTAAAAGTCTTCTTTTCACAAAAGCTCTTTCCGTTCTCCATATGTTTATCTGGATTCTCTCCGATGTGAAGACTTTTATGAGATGTAAGGGATCCATTTTCCAGAGAAAATGGGAAAGTCCAATTGAAATTTTTTCCATTGTCTTTGCATATATAATCTTGTGCTTTGGCTTTTGATGAATAGTGTTCATTTACATCTAATGTGTCTTTGAACAGATTTATGCCTTTCTCAATATATTTTTTCTGTATTTTTCCTTGTTGGTCAAGAAACTCTTGAATCTGAGCATCAATGGAAGATGAGCTTTCCTTATTCCAATTATTTGACGGGTTTCTCTCCTGCCTTTGGAATTCCATTTGACTTGCAGGCTTCTTCATTAGGTCTCCATGTCTGAACACTTGGAATGATTCATTAGACTCTTTCTGGTACTGCCCACTATCACCTTCAAGGGGAAAGAGAAATAAATATGATAGTAAGGTTAAAGAAAAAATCAATCAGTCGGAAATTACAATGACTGTCTTCTGAAACTTTTCAAATTCTAAGATATTGCACGTTTGGTTGCTAACGATAGCATGGTATAAGTGATAACTTTCATATTCATGAAGCATAAAAGATTTAAAATAGCTAAACTTTCTTTTTGTTTATAATTATCCATACATATTCAAATCTCAACAAGAATCAGCTCTGAGGTAAAAAAAAATCAAGGGAAGCATCCAAGGATGTATTAGGAGCAAACCTAACATTTATTGGAAGGATGCCAATACCAACAGAGACCTGTGAGAACTAAATTAACTTTGAAACTCATATTTTTCTTCTTACACAAACTATATTCCATTTGCATTTTGTTTTTTTCTTTGCCAAAAATTACATGATTGAAGAGAAAAAAAACTAGTGTTCTTCAATTAACCTTAAGCTGCATGTTTGCAATAGAAAAACGGCACCACTTCACCCCTAATTCCAAGGCTGAGGATAAAAATCAAACAGGAGTAGTTAACCCACACAGCTGAACGACAAGGCTTCATAGGTCTGATAAGGAATTATCTGGGTCAAAAAAGCTGAAATTTGTGATGGAGTTTAGCATTACATCAAGCCAAGGAATTACTTTGTCACTGACATGTTTAAACAGAAATAGAAAATTCACCAGTTGTAAAATGGCACAGGATGCATCTAAACAGAATGCCATTGATCTATTTTCTTCCCAGGAGCAGTAGAATAGCATATTTCTACCAGCTTCCTCACAAGAGATGACATCTATTTGAGATTTTTTAAAATAAAAAGCAGCCAATGGTATCCAACTACAAAATGTCTTTTTGAACTCTCTGATTGGACAATAGGAAAGCCTTACCAAGAGAGGCCACGTTCCTATAATTTTCCAGCATGACTTCCCAATGCAGCGCTTTTTGGAGAGGATGTAGCACAGACCATTCCTCCTCAGAGAAATACACAGCGACCTCCTCGAAGGAGACAAGGCCCTCCTGACAGGGAAATAAAGTATACGAAAGCCCCAGGAGGAATTGTAAAAACTGCTCTATTGTTTATAAATCCCACAAACAAAACTGTGCACTAAGATAAATGGGTCCGCTGGGTAAGATTCCAAGTTTACATGAGAAAAGGAGCAGAGCAAAATGTTTCTGACTGAAGAGATAGTTTGAGCAGGTGTTCTCAATTTGAATGATTCTGCAGGACTTTCAGTGCCATTCAGGTAATGTTACACCAGTTTCCTTCTGGGCTGATTAGACTACCATCCATCTACCCATCCATTCACCCACCCACTCTCCAAAAACCATCAAAGATGCCTGGAATCAATTGGGAGCTGGGGTTCCAAAACTTCACCTATCAATGACTCCAATCCTGTGTTTGCAGAAGGAAATTGTTTGTGTATTGGGCAGGGAGCGGAATTACTTGGCAGTATTTTAGTTAATGACTCATGGCATTCCAAGAAGGAGCAGTCCTGTCTACCCTCAACATCGTCAGGAAAGTGCTGGGGGAGCTCAGCCAGGAATTTGTTTCTGGTCCTCCTCAAATTTTAAGGAAGCCATTGCAGTCTGAGACATTGGCTGGATGAAGGATAACAAAGCAGAAGAAATTTCCGAAGGACAACATTTAGAACTTTCACGAAGCTGGATTGTTTGGCCTCCAAATTCAGGCTCAAATCAAGGCATTAGAACTTAATTTGTGAGCCAAAAGTCCCTTGCTTATGTGGTCTTTCAGAACAATTGTTGTTCTGAGAATTTCTATTAACATGCATTGGATTTTAATAGTCATAGCTTTTAATGTCCACTTTTTTTTTCTTATCTCTGATTGTAAACAAACTTTTGTGCAGCCTTGCACAAACACTAGTTAAAAAATTGCAAAAAGAATGGGCATCAGGAAAGATTATTTGTAAAGTGACTAGAGTAGTTAACCTGATTAGAATTATTATAATAATTAGCAACCATTAGCACTTATTTAAAGAACTGGCCTTAAAATAAGATTTTCTAATAACAACCTTATCTTGCTCAGGAACACAAAAATAAGCCAATTCAAACAAGAGAGAAAAGTGAAAGGAGACTGTACTATGTACACCAGCTTGTCTTTCGGAAGGAAAAGAATACAAATCTAATAATTAGATGTCTTTTTCTTACCTGAATTGGAGTTTCAATTACTGTTTCAGTTTCGGCATTAGGAAGGGCCAACTTCCTTCTATTTTTCCCTGTGAGGAAGAAAGAATTTACACTGGATAATTAATGATGTAGGAGTTGGTGCTTTATAGAAGAGAAGACATATAGAAGATGAGATGAGATGAGCAGAAGATGAGAAGGCAGCTGAGATCTCTCTGGGGAATGGGAGAGCCTTATATTACCTCCGGATGTGTCTTGATTTAGATCATCTTGAGAGATACTCCTGAAAACCATTTCCGGAAGGGAATTTGATGGATGCTTGCTTCCCTCAGGATCTCTTATCTTCATCATGAAGGACTTGAAAAAGTAGGCAGGAAACAAGAAGAAGAATAAATGGACTATACACATCAAGAAGTGAATTCTTCTTCTGTGAACACCACTTTGAAGTCCCACAAGTCCATCTGTGAGGTTGGAAAGTAGGAAGGGAATGACTATCACAAACAGTTGAACAATGTCCTACAAGAATTATCAGAGTATCTCTACAAATAATGAATGCCAAAGAACTCTGGCAGACAAGGGTTCAGAATTCAAACACAGCTTATTATATTCAGCCGTTTCTGGAGTCCCAAGAGGAAGTCCTCTCACCTGCAACTCAACCGGCTCCTTCTGCTCCTCCGCCTGGCTCAAGAGGAAGCCTTCCAGCAGGGCCACCGCCTGGGAGCTGCTCTCCGCTCCGCACTCCCGCACCCAGCTCGCCATCTGCAGGGGAAGGAGGGCCAGGAACTGCTCCAGGACAACCAGGTCCACCATCTGCGCTTTTGTGTGCTTTCCTGGCCTCAACCATCGACTACAAAAGTAGTGGAGTCGGCTGCAAAGTCCTCGGGGACTCTCATCCTCCTGATATCGGAGGCTCCTGAAGTTGCAGGCCTGACCTTGTGAAACGACGATGGTTGCATCTTCCAGCATCTTCTGCCCAGTTCTTGCCCAGATCTCCTCACGGATGCCAGACTGAGCAACGGGAGGGCCTACTCCGGTTCCACCACTTGCTAGATGATGGCTTGTTTTTCTTTCTCCGTCCTGCAACACAATTCCAAATGGGTCTAAGGAAACCTATGTGTCTCGAAATGCTTTTTCATTCACAGCAATGTTCATCAAGCCACATGAATATCAGAACAAGTCATTAAGCCCTTTTTGTCAAAGGGATAACATTGTATGTAAAAGAAGATGTATAAATGACCTCCATTTTGCAAATCTCTGATGCAAAGAGAATAAATTCAAAGAATTAGAAAATAGTGGATGTGACCATTCAATCACTCTTATCCCCATAGAAGGAAGCCTTTTTCTGAGCTGATAATATGATGACCTCCACCAAGAGATTTCAGTGTATCTGGTATTTTGGATCATTTCAATTTCTTTCTATTAACAAGGAGAGACTTGTTTTTTTTAAATATAGATACACGTTTACCTACAAGCAGGATTCAAAAAACATACAAAACCCAGATTAACAAAACTCAATCCAGGTAAAATGAAATGCCAGTCAATAGACCCTGGTTTAGGATGCTCCCTTTCTCCTTCTTACACTCAGCATGCAGGTTCATACAACATGCCCTGAGCACAAACAGGTCAACCAAATTCAGGAGCTCAGTTCACATGAAACACAAAGGCTTAAAAGAACACAGCTTGACATTACGATCTGGTTCATTATCCTTCTATGACAAATTGAAGGTGCAGGGGATCCAAACCTATTTTAGTGTCATGCAGCACAGAGTGAGAACGGAGGCGTAATCTTTTTGCAGCTCCTCCTTGCAAACCTTCTTATTTCCTGCTCGAGATTTGCCATGCAAGCTCTCCCTCTCCCGCCAGGAGCTTCTCCCAGGATTAATTATTGAGCGTATGGTAGGCACATCGCGATTCAAATAAGCTTTCAAACTCAGGACTGACTGTCAATATAACTTGATGGGGGAGTCTCTGGGGGCATTCTTCCTGGGTGCTTCTCAGGGAAAACCTAGAGACTTTATATATGCAATTTGGCATCTGTCCCTCCCTCCTCTAGGGCAAAAATCCTAGGCTTCCTCTTGTACGGGAGGATCACACACACCTACCCTTGCCACCTCTGGCTCTTTCCATCCAGACTTTCTTGCAGCCTTTCTAACCGCCTGCTAAGCTCAAAGGGTTAAAGCAAGAGAGTTCAACATCCTAGACAGGCGATACTTAGTGATGTCACTGACTTCCCGTCCTGCAACAGGGGCCCCATGCTTAAGGACCTGATGTTCCCTTCTCTTTGCAGAGGGAGCCCCCTTGTGGATTATGTATGCAAGGCAGTTCTTTAGTTATTATTTAATTAAATTAACACTCCTCTCATGGACTATTTTCTAAATTCCTCGTTTCTCTTGCCTTCAATTTCATCTTCTTTATTCATCCCTGCAAGGCATAATCCTTTATATATATAGTTGATCGTTTATTCCCTTCGCTTTCTACAGACTGACCATTGTTTCAGAACTGGAGACCCTTCTCAGGTTTTCTTGGTTTAAGCCAGTTAGGACTGTTACAGGAGTGTCGCATCTCACATGTGCTTAGAAAAAAAGTGAAATTACAAAATCAGGAAAGGCAAATAGTGAAAACTGAATATAAATATTCTAGTTTGAGACAAACCGCACCCCCACTCCTTAATAGAAGACAAGATGAACAAAGGTGAAGAGGAAATCCACTTGTCTTCGGAGATGCAGGTGAAACATGGGAAAGACAGAAAACTAAAGAGCAGGACAAGGGTTAGGGTTATCGTTAGGTGTAGAAGTTTTTAAACCTTGGTTGAAACCCAAGTAAGCCTCTAAATAGAATAGCAACCTTCAACTAGTACATTTCTTTAGTTATTATTTAATTAAATTACCATCCTCCCATGGACTATTTTCAAAATTCCTTGTTTCTCTTATCTGCTTTCTCTCTTGCATTCCCTTTAATCAAGTTTATTCATCCTTGCTAGGCATAATCCATTTTTTATTTAGTTGGTGGTTTATTCTCTTTGCTTTCTATAGACTGACCATTGCTTCAGAAATGGAGTCTTCTTGGGTTTTCTAGCTTTAAGCCAGTTAGGACTTTTACAGGAGTGTCACATCTCATATGGGCTTAGAGGAAAAGTGAAATTACAAAATCAGGGAAGGCAAATAGTGAAAAGTGAATATAAATATTCTACTATGAGACAACACCCCCACCCCCCAGGAGCTAGGTAGGGAACGCACCACAGGAAGTATGAGGTTGAAGGGAGGAGACAAGATGGTAAGACATATTAGCAGCTCCTGAAATAAAAGTTGTCACTTGTGACAGGTCTTTTCCCTTCAGGCTGACCTCTGCGACCCAGAAATGCCTTTCTGAGGCAAGAAAGAACCTGGACCAGCTCCAACAATGATTCCAGAACCCATCAATCTACAGATCATGAATAAACAGAGAAAAACATAAATACCAATTTTCCTCCAACCAAAAGACCTGAGGATTTCAATGGTTTGAAAAGATTCCTCTGTATGTGAAAGTCATAATGTGAAGGGAAAAAGAGATTTAACTATAATTAGTGAAAGAAAGAATGTAGATGAAGAGAAAAAAGGGGTTAAAAGGAATCGAGTTAACTTCTCTGCTCTTTTCATTCTCTTTATTATCCAACTTGACCGAGAACTATTAGTAACAAGTAATTGAATAAATTGAATAAATGAATATAAGCTTCTGAAAACCTGAAAAATGCCCCCTACAAACCCTTCCCAAAATTTTCCATGTGTTAATACATTTTTAAAGCAACTAAAGAGTTTGATACAAGCGTATAATACCTGACTAGACCATAACCACATCTTTGATATTTAATTATATTTAAATGCAATTTAGGTATCTTTAGTCCTCATCACACTATAAAACCGGAAAATATGACCGGAATGCTTGAAAAAAATGCACAAGCTCTTGGGGGCTTCTGGTCATTCTGGCTCCTTTTTGGAGAATTCTTCATTCTTTCAACTCTTCCCAATTGCTATATACATTGATGTGCTTGTGACAATTCCCACAAATCATGAGGCCCTTGACTGCTTAATGTTCCATATTTCTTCATAGATACCGGTTGACTCAAGTCTCAGTCCTACACCGAGGATGCAAATTTGATTACTTCTGGGGTGTCCCAGTTCTAAACCATAGGTGCAAATTTGATTATCTTTGATATTTTACTCTTGTCCTTGGCGAAGCAGCACCTGCTAAATGTTGTCACATCCTACTGACAATTAGGAACAAGTGGGAGAACTATGACAATTGGAGAGCAGGAAGCTAATTTCTAAAAAAAAGATAAAATAAACCTACGGACAAATACATTCAAAAATGTATAGATCATAGTAGATTCTCACCCAAGTCTATCTTTGTTTCAGAAATTTGCTTCTCCCGTCTATGGATCATGTTATGGGAAGAAAGAGTACGGGGTTGGCTGAAGCCCTTTCCACACTCCAAACATTTATACGGCTTCTCTCCTGTGTGGATTCTTTTATGGGAAATAAGATGACCATATTGGGTGAAACACTTTCCACACTCCAAGCATTTAAATGGCTTCTCCCCTGTGTGGATTCTTTTATGGGAAATAAGATAACCATGTCGGGCAAAGCACTTTCCACACTCCATGCATTTATATGGCTTCTCCCCTGTGTGGATCCTTTGATGGCAAGTAAGATCACGTTGTATTCTGAAGCCCTTTCCACATTCCATGCATTTATATGGATGTTCACCTATGTGGATTCTTTTATGGTGTGTAAGATTATTATGCTGGGTGAAGCCCTTTCCACACTCCATGCATTTATATGGTTTCTCCCCCGTGTGAATCCTTTGATGAGAAGAAAGATCACGTTGTATTCTGAAGCCCATTCCACACTCCATGCATTTATACGGCTTCTCCCCTGCATGAATTCTTTGATGGCGTGTAAGATTACTAAGTCGGGTGAAGCCCTTTCCACACTCCATGCATTTAAATGGCTTCTCACCTGTGTGGATTCCTTTATGGGAAATAAGATGACCATATTGGGTGAAGCACTTTCCACACTCCATGCATTTAAATGGCTTCTCTCCTGTGTGGATTCTTTTATGGGAAATAAGATAACCATGTCGGGCGAAGCACTTTCCACACTCCATGCATTTATATGGCTTCTCCCCTGTGTGGATCCTTTGATGGGAAGTAAGAACACTTTGTATTCTGAAGCCCTTTCCACACTCCATGCACTTATACGGATGCTCACCAATGTGGATTCTTTTATGGCGTGTAAGATTATTGTGTTGGGTGAAGCCCTTTCCACATTCTATGCATTTATATGGCTTCTCCCCTGTGTGAATCCTTTGATGGGAAGCAAGAACACTTTGTATTCTGAAGCCCTTTCCACACGCCATGCATTTGTATGGCTTCTCTTCTGCGTGAATTCTTTTATGGCGTATAAGATTATTATGTTGGGTGAAGTCTTTTCCACACTCCATGCATTTATATGACTTCTCTCCTGTGTGGATCCTTTTATGGGAAGTAAGATGACCATGTTGGGTGAAGCCTTTTCCACACTCCATGCATTTATATGGATTCTCCCCTGTGTGGATTCTTTTATGGCGTGTAAGATTATTATGTTGGGTGAACCCTTTTCCACACTCCATGCATTTATATGACTTCTCCCCTGTGTGGATCCTTTGATGGGAAGTAAGATGACCATGTTGGGTGAAGCCCTTTCCACAAACCATGCATTTA
>JANHFO010030175.1:0-11514 GCA_032468095.1 Pareas carinatus | reverse complement strand
GGTGTGGAGGGGTGAAAGGAATAGGGGGAAGGGGAGAGGGGAATTGGGGGGAGGGGAATTGGCTGCGTGCCATCTCTCTTGGTCCCCAGACCCGTCATCAAGATAGACCCCTGATGTTAATGGGCCAAGCCTTCGAGAAGGTAGGGGGGATAGGGCTGGTGGTCCAGGGTGTTATAGTACCTGTGAAAATCCAACCACTATTACTTATTCAAGTTGTTTAAAAATACTAAGTGGTGGGTTAGGTTCTGAGAAAGGGAAAATAGGGAGGAAAATAGAAAAGAAAGAAGGAGGTAGGGAAAGAACAAGAGAGGGGGAACAGGAAAGAGAGAAGGGAGGAAAAGAGAAGGGAATACCGACCGAAGCTTCCTACCAAAAAGCAATTCAGCTGGGCATTTTCCCGTGCTTTTACTGGGGTTGATGTGTTGCCACATGAGGAACGATTCACCCCTGTTTTTCCAATTCTCTGGATTTAGCTGGCCGAGGGCTTCCTTGACAGTGAGTACAGCTCTTTCAGCAAGGCCATTGGAATTAGGGTGATTCGGGGCAATTAGCATATGGCAAATGCCTCGAGCAGCCATAAACTCCTCAAAATGATTTGCGGTGAATTGTGGCCCATTATCAGATACCACTACATCTGGCAAGCCATGTGTCACAAATAGGGTCTCCAGATAACGAGTTACAGCTGGGGCTGTCATGTCCTTCATTAGGTGCACCTTCATCCATTTGGAAAATGCATCTACTAAGATTAAAAACATCTGCCCATGAAATGGACCTGCAAAATCCAAATGTAGGCATGACCACAGGGCTCTGGGACGTTCCCAAGACTGAGCTGGAATCCGTGGTGGAGCTGGCCGGGATTATTTGCAGGCCAAGCATCTGACCACTAACTGCTCAATATCCTTATCCAGCGCCGGCCACCAAACGAAACTTCTGGCCAACGCTTTCATTTTAACAATGCTAGTGTTCAAAATTCGTTGTTGTAATTTGGCAGGGACCACCACCCTGTCACCCCATAGCAATCAGTTTCCCTGTACTGCTAACTCCTCTCTGCGCACATGGAAAGGATTAAATTCCTCAGCCAGTCTACCAAGTGGCCATCCCCTAGGCACTCAGTTGAGAACTTTGCGCAGGAGGGGGTCCAAGGCAGAAGCATCAGGAACCTCCGTGGACGTGATCAGAGATGAACTAAGACAGTCAACCAACAGATCAGGTTCCCCTATGTCAGTGCCGCAGGCCGTGCCCGGCAATGGGCAACGGCTGAGGGCATCTGCATTCCCTACATTACTTCCCGGTTTATGAATCAATGTGTACGAGTAGGCGGCCAATATAAGGGATCAGCGGATCATTCTAGGAGACAGAGCAGCAGGGATAGAGCGATCGCCAGCCAAGATACCCAGCAGTGGCTTATGATCACCAAAGTGAATTGACAGCCTATAAATACTCGTGAAAATGCTTGAACAAGGCAACTAAAGCCAACGCTTCTTTATCAATTTGGCTGTAGTTATGTTCAGTCGGCATCAACGTGCGGGAATAAAAAGCCACAGGAGCTTCTTTTCCCAAGGGCAGCTTGTAACTCAAGACCGCCCCGATGCCAAAAGACGAGGCATCACATGTGAGGGTCAAACCGGATCAAGATCTGATCACTGAATAATAAGTTTTTTAACCTTTGAAAAGCCTCTGCCTCTTTCCGCCCCCAAACCCATGGAGTATTCTTTGCAAGCATTTTATGCAACAGATCAGCAACCGTCACTTTGCCTTTGAGGAATGAATGATAAAAATTAAGCCTAAAAATGATTGCAACTCTGTCTTAGATTTAGGTATTGGGGCATTTTTGATTGCTTGCACCTTGTCCTCAGTAGGGTGGATACCAGCCCCATCTACTCTGTAACCCAAAAATTTCACTGAGGGAACCCCCATGAGGCATTTGTCCTTGTGTAGCTTTAGACCCTTACTTCTAAATAATTCAAACACTTGTTTCAACCTGACCCTGAGTTGTTCATACAAGCTGGCCGTGACCAGGATGTCATCAAAATAAGGTACGACTCCAGGGATTTTATGTAGCAACCTTTCCATTACTCCCTGAAATATCTCTGGAGCCACGCTGATGCCAAATTGAAGCCTGGTGACCTTAAATGCCCCTCGGTGGGTAACCACCATCTGAGCTTCAGCTGTGGCCTCATCCACAGGCAGCTGGTGGTAAGCTTGGGCTAAATCGAGCTTAGCAAACACTGAACCCGTGCCCAGGGAATGGAGTAAATGCTGGATGACCGGCACCGGGTATGTGTTTTGTTGCAAGGCTTTGTTTATGGTGTATTTGTAGTCTGCACATATACAAATTGAGCCATACTTCTTAACTGGGGTAACTATTGGGGTTTCCCAATGGGCATTCTCAATCGGAACTAATATGACTTGGGCTATTAATTTGTCCAAGGCTGCATCTAATTTCTCTTTTATAACAAATGGTACTCTGTGAGCTTTTAGTCTGATAGGGGCAACCATAGGGGTCTAATGAGATGGAAATTGGTTTTCCTGTGTACTTGCCTAAATTTTGTGCAAATACATCCTGGTATTCTTTAATTAGATCTTGCCCCCAATTGAGTGTAGTTGAATGAATTCCCCTGATCCCCAGACCCAGAGCCTCAAACCATTCAAGTCCTAGGAGACTAGGCAGACGGTCAGCCATGATGGTCGTGGGCAGTGATCCCTCAAACCCCTGGAAGGTGATGGCAATGTCCATGAGACCCAGCACTGGCAGGCGATTTCCTTGATAGTCTCATATCATCAAGCTCTGTGGCCGTAGCTGGTGCCTCTTAGTTCCTGGCAGAATCTTCTTTAAGGTCGGCCAGGACATGATGGAAATGATTGATCCTGAGTCGACTTCCATTCAACAAGGCTTTCCGCGGACCTGCACCATCAGATGAATCTTCTTTCTAGGTCTGATGCCAGTGTTGCCAACCTTGATTCTGCAAGCATCCGATGTCTCAGGAGCCTTTTTCACCTTGTCCTACGGCTTAGTCTCCCTTCTCAGTCTGAATTGACTGTGAGGCTTTGTGGAGATGGTTGAGGGGTTGGCTCTGCCGCCTCTGGTGACCTGCAGACCTTGGCAATGTGACCCCTCTGCTCACATTGTCTACAGATGGCATCTCGAAAATGGCAAGTCATGTGAGGATACTGGCCACCATAACTGGGGCACCTCCTCTTAGGTTCAGTCACCTTTTTGGTTGTCTGACCGACCGCATACTATTCTTCATGGGACTCCTCCGAAACAACAGCCGCTGCACTTTGGTTTATAGCGACCGTAGGTTTTTCAGCCGCTGGAGTGCCCACCAGCTTCTGCAGGGAATCAGCAGTGTTCATAGCTGTTTCTGCTGCGCGAGCCTCATCCAGTGCTTCTCGCAGGGTTAGACCAGAACTGGCCAAAAAAGCACGTAGCAGCCTTAGATCTTTCACTCCAAAATTTAACTGATTGAGAAGGCTGTCATCCACCCTCGCAAAAGCGCAGTGTGTGGCAGCCTTTCTTAGCACTGACATGTATTGATTTATAGACTCACCCCCATGTTGCATTCTATGCCAAAATTCATGCCTTTTAACAAATTTGGAAGGCACTGGGGCATAGTATGCTGTCAATGCATCGGATAAGTCTTGCCAGGCAATGGCTACTAGAGTATTTGGCTCTGCCAGGGTGCGAGCCATGTCAAATAAATCGTGGTCACAATGACTGAGAAAAATTGCTTTCTTTCTATCAGCTGTTAAATTCTGAATATCGTGCATAGTATGAAGAAATCGAACCTGGACCTGAACCTTTCTTTTACCAGATCGAATGGAGCTGGACGAGATAGTGTGGCCATGGCTGGAATTACAGCTGTAGTTTTGTCTGGTGTCTACCATCCTATCCTTTCCCATGCCTTCATCGCCAATTGTTGGGTTTGTACGAAATGAATAGGCAGGAGCTCACGGAGTAACAGTAACAATGTTTATTCAATGTAACAACAGTCTCAGGCACAGTGCTTATTTACGGCTCACTTATAAAGGTTTTGGCTAACAACGCTTAGCCAATTAATAGACCAGCTTGGACAGTCACTGAGCTGTCTGTAACCAAGGAGGGGGCGAGTGACCTAATTACCCTCTGCTGACCACTTGTTTTACTAGACAGCTTGGTGCCTCGCTTGCAGGTCAGCCTTCACAGATCCTACAATTATATTTGCCTAGTCTTTTCCAAGACAGTGTTATAGTTATGTAGCTCTGCCTAGAGTTAGTTAATTCAGATTTCAAATAGCTTTTCTGCATTATCTCTACTTTTTCTCTCTATATTTATGTTTTCCCCAGGTGTCATAGAGTTACTCCTAGTGATAAGATTTATAGCGAAGCGAAGCAGTGGTTAAAGCCAGGGATGAAATGATACTCCTGATCCCAGCAGGAGTTACTGGCAATCTTGGTCTTTTCCCCCTGCCAAGTTCCCCCTTGTGAATAACTGTCAATTACTTTATGGTGAACATTTAATGGACAATAATACTTCTGCCATTTAGACCTGCAAATTTCTGAGGTGCACAATAAAAGCTAATCAGAGAATGTAGATTCTTGTAGAGTCTGTGGTACTTTAGCATTTGCTGAATTCCAGAATAATAAAGGTCTGAACTTAATAGTGTGCTATTGTGCCAAAAAATGCATCATTAATAGATATGTTTATTGACCACGGCATTATTGATCATCAACTAGGTGTTGTCTAATTAAACAGCAGTGAAAACTCATATAGTGGACTAATCAAGGGAAAATAAGAATAATCATAATTCATAGTTTATTAACAATTTAAACTATTGCATATTGAAAGAAAGGAGGAGGATTTATGGAAATTATTAGAATAAGTATTTTCCTAAAGTGTAAGCCAGGTTTCAAAAGTGCTGTAGTATTGAACTGATTTCAGTGTTTTGCTAATAATAAGAAAGAACTTTGAGGAATAAAAAACAGATTACGGGGAAGGTGGCTAAACAATATCCCTTTAATATTTTTTTAATTAATTAATAGTGATCTTGGTAAAATCCTGCAATTATTTTTCTGTAATTTTACTACAGCTATTAAATCATATACTACAAAATATGTTTCAGTATATGTGCATAACTTGTCTCCAGACAGATATACAAAGTCTAATAAGAGGAAGAAAAGTGAGAATATATTTCCTTATAAATTAAACCAACAGATTCTTGTCTTTTGGAAAAACTCTGATTCATTCTAGCAAGGCAGAGTGATTGTAGGGTCAAGAACTGACTCTGGAACAATACCAACTTTAGCTTTGGATGGATTGTGCCTCCCTAGAAAGTATCGTTCCTCAATCTGGGATCCTGGGGATAGGTGTGACGGTCGCTTCTGAACTCTTTCCAACTCATGCTATAACAGCAAGGACTACCTGTGGGCACAAAGGCTTTTGCCCGTTATCGTCTTGTGATTGTCCTTAAAGATAGTAGTTACTGGTTAGACACTTGTACTCACGTCATGTCACAGATGGATTAATGCATATGCTATGTGAAACCCTCCTTGAAGTCTACCTAGAAGTTGCAATTAGTACATAGCCGTCAGGTTAACAAGGACAACTGATATTGTCATGTAACTTCAACTCTTCTTGCACTTTTCTTTTTCAAGTGTTAATCCAGTGAGTCAACCAAAGCAGAAAAAAGAGGGGGGGGAATCTAAATGTTAATCTCTATATGTGCATGCAGGACTGTGTGTGAGTCTTCCTTTCTCCATGTGGGTATGTGGGTATAGATAGATGATTGGTAAACAGATGATTGATTGAGGTAGATGTCAATAGATTGATAGATAGATAGGTAGATAGGTAGTATAGTTAATTATATAATTAATATTATATACAATTGCATTAAGACAGAAAGCAAAATCCCATTCCTTTCTAGCAGTGAGATGTTACCTAGTTAAGTAACGAAGCATCTACAAAAAACCAAGCTCAGAGGACACCAAGGATCCATATGAATATATTATACATTAATTAAATGTTATATTGCTATTATAATATATTTATGTGGTAATTATTATATGGTTTGAGTGGTTCAGCATTTTAGAGTCCAAATTGATTGTTAAGGTACCAGGTTAGAAAGCAGAAGACCATAAGTTTTAGTCCTGCCTTAGCTATGAATGGCAGCTGGTGACCTTGGGCTAGTCACTCTCTCTTAACTCAATTCACCACACAGGTTTGTTACTATGAAGAAAATAGGAGGAGAAAAGTGTGTTGACTATGTTCTCCCCTCTGAGTTATTATATCCCACTTAATAAAAGTGGGATATAAGTAAATAACAAAATAAAATTGTTGCTGTATTATAAATAAATAAATAAAATAATAAAAAATCTTGCTGTATTATAATGCAAAATTCAGCTTATAATTCAATTGAAATGGATTCTAGTTTTTGTTCTTCATAAATCTAGGCACTTAGCTCAATCAAATATGATTCATAGTTTCTATTGTAAAGTAAAATACAAAATATAGAAATCCTTTAAAATAGCGAGACAAATCTCTTTCCTTTAATTTCTTTTATTTCACTTGATAAATGAAGTTTCATTAAGTAAATGTTTTCCTTTCTACATACAGCTATTGGTATATATTTACGTGATAAATATGACAAACATTGTTTTGGAAACAAAATGTTCTTGGGGAGAAGAATTCTAGTGAGTACTGGAATTGAGTCATACCAATTGGAAGTGATTCATAGCATCTTAGGCAAAGCACATTTTTGGTGGGATGGCACTATTTCCAGATTAGCAAACACTCAACTTGAAATCTTAATTTTAAGAAAGTCACTAGCCTAAGGCCAACATGCTAACTTTTCCCCTTCTTTATTGATAATGGAATAATAATGAAATATGCCAATGCGTTGCAACTTCTAATGTCACAGTTATGCAATAACTTTAATTATGTATGAAGAAATTACTGCTTATAGTTGTTACATAAATGTCAGTTTAATTTGCTAAAATATACAGGTTTCCTATATGCAGTCATTTAATCCTACTGTACATATTCTTTCCCAGAGACACTAGGGTGTAGATTTGCTGGCTTGATTCCTGTGTTTTTCAGTTTAGAGAAATGGGAAGCAATGCTACATCATATTATCTTGGTTTATATTATTACTATTCGCACAAAAGAAGTATGAGTTGACTGCTATTCAGTATCAGAGTATAATTGTTTGATCTCAGATTATTAAATCAATGTTTAAATTTATGAATTAAATCACTGAGTTGTGAGATTTGATTTTTTTCTAATGCAAAGTAAGTGTTAGATAATTTCCTTCAACTACTTTAGAAGATGAGAAATCAGCACTGACATACATTATGAAAAGGGTAGAAGGGTACAATTATGCAGGAAAAATAGTTTTATTATAGTAATAAATGCCAAATATAAAAACAGTGTAAATGAGTTTGCAAATATGCCAAAATCTTAGCAGCACTTCTAATAAATACTATACTATTTCATTATGTGAAATATACTGTTTTGTACAAGCCTTTACTCTCTTTTTAAGTAGTTAACTTCCACATAACATATGTATGTCCATACATAACATATGTATGACACAATTTATCATAATAACTTTACTTCCAAATAAGAGCTTTGGAATAAAATATGATAAAACCCTATGGAAAGAATTTTTAGCAAGAGTCATAGCAGTACAATAATACTGAGAACTGAGAAATAGTATATTTTCTATTTTGATTACTTATGTGTTATCACATTGGTGTCAACATTTAGCAATCACATTGATTAAATAGGTTTTGTCCCAATCGAATCCTGCAAACCTTCCAATTTTGTATCTATTGATTCCACAATTGAATCCATTATCTTGCTCTATTCGTTCCGTTCTTTACTAAGTTATATTTAAATCATGTAATAGTTAAAGTATTTTAGCTTAAACAAAAATTGTGATTCCAAATGGGCTGACCAAATGGGATAGATATATGGCATTCATTCATGATGCACATTAACTCTTAAACTAAAGGTTGAAAAAGATTTCATATATGATCTGAATAATACTAAATACTGTACACATGGTTAATCAGTTAGCAGTTAATCATAATTCACCTTTTATCTATTTTGTTTCTTTTAATCTCTTCCTATATTTTGGGGAGAAAATTAATGCTGGGTATAGTCTACCAAGTGTGTAGATATCATCCCCAATTTTAAGTTTTTAGAACTTCAGATGTATCTATTCCTAACAGCATATTACCTAACGTAACCAAGATATTTCTCAGATGTCAAGTAAATATCCAAAAAACAGAAAAGTGAAAAATGCATGGAATGAAAAACTTACTTTGTACATCTCTTCCTACAATATATATGAGATCCTATTCCAAGGAATAATTATATATAATAATAAAGCATCCTTTGAAAGAATGGCTTTAGAATGGAAACAGATCATACATCACTCCTTGTAACATAACGATAAAAATTCTGGTTAAATGTGAAGTCTTTACTTTGGATAGGGATAGATTTAAATCTCCCTGATTGCCAATCTTTTAAATTCCAGTCTTATTTTATAATTGTTTGCACTAGTTCTCTATGTTGGCATTTGAAACACTTGTCTGATTTTACTACTAGAATAATATTTTACTCAGACTGAGACTTTTGAATTGAATTGAATTGAATTGAATTTTATTTCTATTCCGCCCTTCTCCCGAAGGACTCAGGGCAGCTTATAGGCAATTTAAAATACATAATACATATGCAATTTAAAATACTGTTAAAAGAATTAAATTATACCTGTTACTAAGAATATTTAAGAACCCCATCTAAAACCCCAAAAATTAAGAGCAAGAGGACAAGGGTGTGGGTCGGCAGGAGGTATCCATTGGTAGAATGCGGCCCTGCAAATAACTGGGTCCTATGCCATGGAGCACTTTAAAGGTGGTCACCAACACCTTGAAATGCACCCGAGAGACCACCGGCAGCCAGTGCAGCTCGCGCAGGAGTGGAGTTACGTGGGCACGCCCACTCGCTCCAAAAATTCCCCGCGCGGCCGCATTCTGGACAAGCTGGAGTCTCCGGGTGCATTTCAAGGGGAGCCCCATGTAGAGAGTATTGCAGTGTTATCCTATTCCTGTGGGCGTCACTCTGTATTCCGATCCGTGGCCTTATTCACGCATCACTAAGGTATAGCGTCATGCGTGAAACCATCCACGGTACCAAAGTGGATCGGGTGAAGCAGGCCCCTGTAGTTTTGCCAGAATTAAAAGAAACAGATATTAATGGGATGTATGAATCAGCTCAGGCCTCTGGAATGTACAGAATAAAACCGTAAGAAACTATCCAGATTTTTTTCCTGAGACGATTTGAAAGGCGTTGTAATAATGACTGCCTTAATGGGATTAAAAGGAATTGGGAAAATGCTTGACTAAGCAAAATGCAGGACCGGATTAAAGATGGCCTATTAAAACTGACCCAGTGCTGCTGTTCTCCAAGCCATCTAAGATTTCAAATTGTAAATGATTAGAGAATATATAGATGGACTTATTTTTGCTGTTATTCCTGGTCTTAGAAGGAATGACTGAAATGCATTAATAAATCAGGTGGGAATTATGCTTTTAAATTTCAGTTATTGCTCAACGAGGGAATTTGAGAAAAATGTTAATTTTCGGGGCACAAAAAAGTATTGCTTTACTGTGTGAAATTCAGGGTAGTTCTTTTTATTATTATTAGGGTATTCCCTTTTTTCCTCATGTCCTTAGGACTGCTGCACCTGGGGAGCTAAGGTACTCCTTGAAAAAGCAACAAACGATATACAGTTAGTCCTCGACTTACAGCGGTTCGCTTAGTGACCCTTTGAAGTTACAACGGCACTGAAAAAAGCGACTTATGGCCACTTTTCACACTTGTGACCACTACAGCTTCTCCAGGGTTACGTGCTTTACATTTGGATGCGTGACAACTGCTTCATATTTATGACGGCCACAGCCTTCCGGATTCCTGTGATTCCCTTTCGTAGCCTTTCTGACAGGCAAAGATGACGGGGAAGCCAAATTCACTCCACAACTACCTTACTGGTTTAACAACTGCAGTGATTCCCTTAACAACGGTGGCAAGAAAAGTATACACTGTGGGGAAAGCTCAACAGCTGTCTCGCTTAGCAACCTAAGCTTTGGACTCAGTTGTAGTTGTAAGTTGAGGACTACCTGTATTTCTTTATCAAAGGAGGGAGGGAAAGCAGATGAATCTGAATTTGTCCGGTGTTTAAAGTACAGTAAGATTCCAAAGAAAGAACTTGTCTGCCCTTTCTGGAAACGAGTGAACGTCACTCACATTGTAAGACCTGCGCAGTCCTAATGGTTCCCAATTTATGCTGCGAATAGTCTGCTTTATTTTGGCAAGATTTCTGTCTCAAGGAGAGGAACTACAAATACATCTGCTTAGAAGAATTGCAGCATAGTCTTTCTTGGTTTTTTTTGAGCCTGACCTGTTCTTAATATACAACTACTACATCAAGGAACATGTAGCATTTCTTATAATGCGGTTCTGTGCATGTGTAGTCAGAGTAAGTTACACCTACCTAAGTGAGTATAGAGTGGATTTTTTAAATACCATTGCTTTCAATGGGAGAATGCTTTTGTGGCTTCTATGAAAACCAATTGGATGTGATTTCTATTTGGCCGATAACGTTTGTGCTGACTTATCTCAGGTTGCCTTTAAAGCCAGCCGTTTTAGTTAAAGTCAAGGAAAAATGTAAAGGTCACAGTCATATCCGACTCCATTTCTTAGCGGAGGGAGCCAGAATTGTCCGACGCCATTTCCGTGGTCATGTGGCGAGGGGCAAGTTACGCTGTTACCTTCCCACGGAAGTAATACTTATTTATCTCCTTGCGTTTGCATGCTTCCAAAGTGCTAGGTGGGCAGGAGCTGGGACAAGTAACTGCCATGCGGCATTTGGGTCTTGAACCCAGGCGGTCAGCTGCAAAGCTGACCAGCTCAGCATCTTTAACTGCTGAGCCAGTGCATCGAAGTCTGATTAGAACCTGCTGTTATAATCTTCTTACTGTCAAACATTTATGGTTCCTCCACAGAATTATAGGCTTATGTCAAACTTGAACTTGAAACACCTGCCCCTCTGGATTTTCAGAAGCTGAAACCCAAGTTTTAAGGTAAGTTGTGAATGAGTGGATGTGAGAATCCCAGGCTGACCGATTTTATATTCAGACAATACATGACAAGACAGCATGGTCAGTTTATGTTCAGGCAGTTTGGGACACGTGGAAATGCTGGAGCAGGTTGTGCTCGTTATGTCAAAACAAAAATTAATCATTTTCCTTCTTGTAAATTAAGGAACAGCTGTAGGGTGCTGCTGAATCACACTCATTTTCTGGCCTTTGTCCAGTAATCTCTGTCTTGATTTTAAAAAATGAAGAGCTTTTAATTTATTTTTTTTAAAAAGGGAGAGGGTTCAACAATCTTTGAGAGAGAGAGAGAGAAAGAGAGAAAGAGACAGAAAGAGAGAGAGAGAGAGAGAGAGAGAGAGAGAGAGAGAGAGAGAG
>JANHFO010030151.1:0-11515 GCA_032468095.1 Pareas carinatus | reverse complement strand
CCTCTAAGCCCGAGGGAGCAGGTTTCCCGCCGCTTGACAGCTGATTTTAGCTATCAAAAGCGGCTTTACGCAGCCTGTGGCTGGCGGACTGCAAGAGTCCATCCTTCGAAGCCCACGGCTTCACCGGAAGTCCTTGAATCATTTTTCTTGATGCAAGGCTGCATAAGCCTAGGAAATTCAAGTAGGTGTTGCTCTTTAAAAGTATACACCAAAGGTGTAAGGACTCCAATATACTATGGAATCAAAGCAAATGTTGAGGCTATGAAGTTTTCAAATATTTACTATGGTTCCACTACACAAAAGAAAACTGATGATTATTATATGCATGCATTATTTAAACTTGAATGTAATTGTCCAAAATATTTATTTAACTATCATATTCTATATTTGAGATATTCATTATCCATTTGTTGAACATCATATATATTAGGGAAAGATGTGTAAAAATAAATTTCTTGAATGTGTCCTGAATTAGTACAGCATCAGATGAATTTAATTAAGATCTAACTGTTCCCTTTATAGTTCCCTTTCCCGGATTTGAAAACATAATGAACTTTTCACCTAAAATTAGACTGTAATGAATATCTTGGGGATTATACTTTGAAAAATGGGTTATTCAGCCAAGACACATATATAACATGGGAAAATAGGTAAAAGAAGTGAACACTAAGAAATAAATAAAGTAATACTGTCTTTCACAATATTCAAATCACAATTAAAACTTACAACTTTGAAGGAAAGCACAAAACAGATTTTTGCAAATTTCTATAGTAAATTGCACCACTCTTGCTAAATGAGGAGAAAGCTCATCTGGAGAATGTGCAACTTTTTTCAGAAACAGAGGCACAATGGGTGGGAATTGGAAGGACAATCTTTTTCAGAGGTTTGGTATAACATGAAAAATTGTCACAGGGCAGCAGGTGCTGATCTTATCATGAAAGAATAAGAAAAGTGTGGGGGGGACATGAGAGGGTTCACAGTGTGGTTTTTTTTGTCTTCTATTTGTCTGTCTAACCATATCCCTGAACCAAATGTGATTCTATCTATCCAGGGATGAAAATGAGAGAAGCACAGGTATATTATCAAAGAGACATCTTAAATGCAACCAGTCTGTTGACAATCAGGAAAAATATCTAAGGCATATCATATTAGCCAATGGAAAAATCATATTTCAGAAACCATCTCTTATTGGGAATAATGGCAACCTAAAATTGCTTTGCTTTTAGTGGTGGTGATGAACGTGGAGTAGGTGAAGCTCCATGAATTCCTCTTGGGAAAAGAAGAGCCCTTGGGATGACCCAAAGGGCTCCTTATAACCTTTCTCCATTATGAGACCATAAAGTGGTGGCCTTCAGTGGATTTTAAAGCGTTGAGAGAAACAGCAGTTGGAGTCTTTAATAAGAACAGTACATTTGCCCACTTCTTTTCACAATCACCTATATTGAGAGATGGACTATAAAATGCTTTTTGAACATTAATAACTCCCAAAAGGACAATTTTAAAAAACTGGATTAATTTCTACAAAACTGTGGCAGCATAGCAACCTTTACAAACCACGTTTCCCCGAAAATAAGACTCTGTTTTATATTATTTTTTGCACCCAAAGATGCACTAGGTCATATTTTCAGGGGATGTCTTATATTTCAGTGAGAGGCAAAACTGTAAGTAGATCTTATTTTCAGAGGATGTCTTACTTTCGGGGAAACAGGGAAGATTATCAGAATGTTAACAGTACAAAGTGTACTTATGGAGACATACAAACGGCAATTCTACAAAAAATATGTACTTTTCACAAAAATACTAACTGCTCTTTTGAATACATATGATATGGATATCAAAAATCTGACTAATACAACTTTGAAAATAAAGATTGTACCCAAAACCTTCTTTGATCACAATTTAGCCATTTTATTTAAAAAAAAATAACTGCTACTTCATAATTGGAGCATCCAATTATGGATTCTGCTGAAGTCTCCAAGGTCTTTCCACTAGGTGCAACAACAGTTTATAAGAAGACAGACCTCTAACCCTGGTACCCAGGGGTAGTAGGGATGATAAAGGTGTCTAAGACAGTCTTCCCTATTAGACTGGTGAAAATTGATTGTCTCCAATGTTTTGCAACTGATAGATGCCAAATAATTTTTGTTTCATCCAATAGAAAAGTAATGTCCAGTAAGAACAAAGAGGAAATCAGGATGAAGGTAAATATCTTCAACAGTAGATGCAATATAAACTGAAATTCAGATTGATGTTCTTATTAACTTCATTTTTCACCTAGTTATTTAGTACAATTTTTACTAAAACACTCTGATTCTAATATTTTGGGAATTTTTGAAGTGATGATCCTTAGGCACTATATTCTCTCACAAACCTCATATTTATTTGTAGAAGCATTATATTTCTAGATATTATCCACTCAGTTTCAGATGCCCATATTTTCACCTCATTTTTCCCAAATGGGCTCAGTGTGATATATTTCTCTTACGTAGGATTTGCAAAGACTATCAAGAATAAAAAGAGCCTTTGCTTGGAGTATGGATGTTCATAGTACAGAACTCCCATCATTGTCTTTTCTTCATTCCTTATTGCTGAACTACAAAATCATTTTAATATTTTATTTATTTATTTATTTATTTATTTATTTAAATTTTTGTACTGCCCTTCTCCCGGAAGGGACCCAGGGCAGTGTACAGCTGTTTAAAACAGTTAAGACAAACACATTTTAAAAGAGAATTTTAAAAACCGAAATATAAAACCAATTTGAGCCAACTCTAAAAATTAAAAATTAAAATTAATAACATAATTAAGCAGGGAAGAGGTGTGATTAGGCCAAACCGACTTGGATAAAGAGGTAGGTTTTTATGGCACGGCAGAAAGCACGGAGGTCTGAGATAGTGCAAATCTCTGGGGGGAGGTTGTTCCAGAGTTTTAAATTCCAGGATTTCATAAATAAAAAGGCGTGAATACAAAGACGGAACATAATTACCTGTGACTTCAGAAACTTGTGAATGCAGTAGCTAAACATATTAACCAGAATGATGATTATTTTTCTTACTAATAACACTTTATTACTAGGAATGACTAAGAAAAGTCAGGAATAGTTTTAATTAATTATTACCTAAAGAAGTTATTGAGGCTAAAAAAGAACAGAATAATAATAAAGATAATAATAGTCTTATCTAATTTTTCAAGTATTAACTCTATAGAAAACATATGCTATTTTTGCATGCATCAAATTGCAGCATAAATTTTGATTACATTTAGTAAATCATAAAAAACTGACTGAAACTAAGAATAAACATAAGTTTAAATACTACCGATACTAAATAGTTTTCCAAATGAAATGGGTCTAATGCATCATTTCCTACATACATTGTCCTACACTTCAGTTCCTCAATCTGCCCTAAAGTGCAAATTAACAGAGGAAAATAGGAACAGCTGATGAAAAAAAGTGAATTTCTTAGGACTTGTAAATGTCAAGTACTTCAAGTATATTTGATGTCTTCATCAAGCTTGCAATATATGCAAATATATATAATGTGAAATTGGATAAAAATTTGATTACCTACATTTTTGACATGTTTGCTTGTGTGTTTGTGCTTTTCTCTCTGTGTATTCATGCATACATTTTTGAGCATTTTTTGAAGTGTTTTTCTTCTTTCTTTTTGGAAAGCCTTTCTCACCATTTTTTGCTAAGTCTGAAAATGGGAAAGTTATGCAGCTAGATTTGTGTTTATTGTAAGACTAGAATTCACAAGGTTCCATTTTTCAGCACAGTGGCTTTCCCACAACATTATTCTGGTGCTTAATTCTCTATTATTTACCTTTAATATTAAGAGTGACAAGCTGGTTATGTCAAGAAATAATTAACTATATAATATATCTTCCTAGGTCATTGGACACATAATGGTTGAAACAAGAAACAATTCTACCATCACAGAGTTTATCCTACTGGGTCTCACTGATTCCCCTGAACTGCAGAAGCTTTTCTTCTGTGTGTTTGCCCTCATCTATTCTACAGCTCTAGCTGCTAATGTCATCCTCATGTTCATTATATGCACATTCAAGAAACTCCACACTCCCATGTACTTCCTCATATTCAATTTGTCCTTAGTAAATATATTGTCTATCTCAGTTACAACTCCTAGATTACTCCAGAGCCTTTTGACCAATGGAAAAACAATTTCAATTCATGGCTGCATTGTACAAATATATTTCTTCATATGGACCTTGGGGACAGAATTGTTCCTCCTCTCTTTTATGGCTTTTGACCGCTATGCTGCCATCTGCCACCCCTTGCAATACACTATTATTATGAGGAAAGAAGTATGTGTTGGCATAGCAACCTTTGTATGGATTACTGGAATACTAAACACTTCAATACAAGCTGTTCTTTTGCTGCAGCTTTCTTTTTGTGATACCAATATCATCAATCATTTCTTCTGTGACATACCTCCAGTATTAGATCTTGCATGTTCAGACACCACTATCATTCATGTTAGTATAATCATCTCAGATGTGTTGTTTGGGATTGTTACTTGTGGCTTGACTCTAACATCCTATTTTTTTATACTGAGGACTATCTTCAGGATCCGTTCAACTGAAGGGAAGAAGAAAGCATTCTCCACATGTTCCTCGCATCTCTTTGTAATCAGTTTTTACTTTTCTTCAGTCATCTACACATATATCAGACCCCCTTCATCTTCTTTAGACAAGGACAAGTTTATTGCTCTTCTTTACACAGTGGTAACTCCAGTTGTTAATCCACTAATATATTCTTTGAGGAACAAAGATGTTAAAGATGCATTGAAAATGATCAGTGGAAATCTCAAATTGTTTCCTGGGCCTTAAGGTTCAACTGCAAAATTCTCCCAGAATTCTAATGTGCAAAGTTTCCTACTATGTTACTTGAGAATATGTCATGTAATAGAAAAAACATAAACAACAGGTTGATAAACTGGAAATTGTAGTCGCAATACATCTTGAGGTGCATAGATTTGGGAATCTGACAGAGAGACAACAGATGCATGGAAATCAGTAAGAATTGGAAGAGAAATCAAAAACAACTGGAACTAAAGAAATTCATGTTACAGTCACCTAGGATTTTTCTATTCCACTGTTCAGCTTTGCATAAAGTCTGCAAGTCATCTTCATTTGTGTTAAAGGTTCCTTTATTTGAAGATATTTTGCTTTGGTTCCTATAGGCAATAGTCTATATTTTATATCATATTCTTTGTATTTTTACAAAATATTATAAGTCACAAGCATTAAATGTTGAAGCAAATCATATAAACAGGTTTTTGACAAATTGTGTAGTAAGCTGCAACAGTCATATTAATAGCAAATGAGGAGAAGGTCTGCAGTATTCACAATATTCTCTGCAAAGAGACAAGAAGTTGAAAGCAAGAGGACCATTCCTTTTCAGAGGATTGATGTAGATGGAAAGCCATACTAGGGCAGCAGAGCATTCAAGTTGCCACCACTTGCTCAGCACAAAGAATCAAGAGTATTTGTAAAGTTGCAGAACATAGAATTTATTCTTATACACACTTATATACTTATACACAAGAATCTAGTCAATTAATGATCAGGTCTTAATTAGCTCAAGATAAGAATCAGTGAAATTCACAGGTAACTGGGTTTGGATCTGTTGTGACAACACAAGGACTCTAAACTAATTACATATTTTATTCTGGTGTCCCTAGCTTGTCCAGCTCTTCTACAAAAGTCTAAGAAAAGTGGGGAGAAAACATGGGAAAGTGTTCAGACTGCAGTCCACTTGAAAGTAGTTTGTCCCCTATGCCTCCTATTTTTTATATGTACTGAGGACTATTAGAATCCATTCAACTGAAGGGAAGAAGAAAGCATTCTCCACATATTTCTCACACCTCTTGGCAATCAGTTTTTACTTTTCCTCAGACATCTACACATATATCAGGCTCCCTTCATCTGCCCTAGATTAAGGAAAGATTATTGATCTCCTTTATTCAGTGGTAGTTCCAGCTGTTAATTCATTCATATATTCTTTAGAAATAAAGATGTTAAAAATACACTGAAAATTTTCATTGGAAATTTCAAGTTGTTTCCTAAACCTTAAGGTTCAATTACAAATTTCTCCTAGAATACTGATGTGCAGAACAGCATATCATTATATGTTATGCAATATATTGTGCTTTACAGTTTGCATAAATACTAGATGGGAATTATATTCATAATACAATTGGGAACACTGTAAATTTTGGAATTGACAAACATATAAATAGATACATTTGAATCAGTTAAATCTCCAAGATGATTCAAAAGTAACTGGAACAAGAGTGTGCCAACTTATGTGGCCACCTAGGACGCCTCTTTTCTTACACTAGTTCAGCTTTGCAAATCTGCAAATTATTTTCAAGTTTGTTCAAGACAAAGGTTCCTGGGTTATTGTTTTGACTCCTTTTTTCTATGTTTTATATCACACTCTTTGTATTTTTTAAAAAATATTGTAGGTCATCCAAGGTTTTTTTAAGGAATTAATAAGTGAGTGAATGAATGAATGATCCTTTCTTGAATTTTCTCACTATGGAAAGGCTATCAAGGGTTGTAATGAGTAAGATTATTGTTAAGAGGTAGTACAGTAAGTAGGCAGTCCTAGCAATTTTCCATTTTTATTTGTATCTACTCTTTAATGAAAATAGTTCAAAGAGTAATTTACTGATAATAATAATAATAATACATTTATTTCTATTCCGCCCTTCTCCCGAGGGTTCTCAGGGCGGCTTACAGGCAATTAAAATCGATGATACATACAATTAAAACATAATTAAAAGAAATTAAATAAAGCCTGAAAATTTAAAGTTAAAAAAGTTAAAAAAGCAATAAAATTATATCCCATATCCCAAGCCCGCTTGATGGAACAAATGGGTCTTCAGGGCACGGTGGAAGGTCCGAAGGTCTGTAATCGATCGAATAGCAGGGGGGAGGTCATTCCAGAGGGTGGGTGCCACCAAAGAGAAGGCTCTCCCCCTGTTTGGCTGACGGCACCCTGAGGATGCCCACTCTGTGGGAGCATTACAGGATGGCAGGAGGTATCGATGGGTAGAATGTGGTCCTGTAAGTAACTGGGCCCTATGCCATGGAACGCTTTAAAGGTGGTTACCAACACCTTGAAGTGCATTCGTGAGACCACTGACAGCCAGTGCAGATCATGCAGGAGAGGAGTTATGTGGGCACACCCACTAGCCCCAAAAATCCACCACACGGCTGCATTCTGGACTAGCTGCAGTCTCTGAGTGTACCTCAAGGGGAGCCCCACGGAGAGAGCATTGCATAGTCCAGATGGGAAGTGACAACAGCATGAGTGACTGTTCATAGGGAGTCCTGATCAAAAAGGGGCGCAACTGCCGAATCAGGCGAACCTGATAGAAGGTCCCCCTGGTGATGGCTGCCACTTGATGTTCCATAGACAGCTGCACATCCAGGAGGACCCCCAATTTGAGTGCCCTTTCTATGGGGGCCGGTGTTTCCCCCCCATTTGCCAGCGATGGTTCGAACTGGCTATATTAGGATGCTGGTAATCAAAGCCACTCAGTGTTGGAGGGGTTAAGCTTGAGCCTGTTGTTCCCCATCCAGATCTGCACAGCTTCCAGACAATGGGACATCACATCCACGGCATCGTTGGGGTGGCCCGGGGTGGAAAAGTATAGCTGCATGTCGTCAGTGTACTGATGGAATTCCACCCTAAAGCCACTGATGATTCTGCCCAGTGGCTTCACATAAATATTGAACAGGAGATGCGAGAGGACCAGCCCTTGTGGCACCCTGCAAGCGAGGCGTCGAGAGGACGACCTCTGCCCTCCTGACATTACTGGCTGCGACCGGTCAGAGAGATAGGAGCGGAACCACCTAAGGACGGTGCCGCCGATTCCCAACCTCTCCAACTGGCGCAGCAGGATACCATGGTCGATGGTATCAAAAGCTGCTGAGAGATCTAATAGGACCAGGATAGAGGAACAGTCCCTATCTCTGGCCCTCCAGAGATGATCAACCAACGCGACCAATGCTGTTTCCGTGCTGTGTCCAGGCCGGAAGCTGGACTGGAGTGGGTCCAAATAGACCGATTCCTCCAGGTGCCTGGGGAGCTGATACGCAACCACACTCTCTACAACCAGTAGACATGTGGTCGCGTTCAATCGCCCCAGGATCCTGTCCAGGTCCTTGGAAGTCACAGCATAAAACTCTTCCCAACAAACGCTTTCAAGATTTGCCTCCATCACCCCATCTGCACTAGTCCAATCAGAGTCCATGACACCCCGAATTCTATCAATCTTATCCTCCGCCCGACCCTTAACAGGATCATCCCTCCTCTCCATCTGCAGGAGAGAGTGGGTCACCCAAAACAAGGCAGCGGGAGGTGATCTGCAGAAGTGATAAGGGTGGCACAATAGATGTTCTTAGCTGCCCTGATCACGTCCAGGTAGAACCTAGTATATGCTCCAACCTGAGCATGATTGGATTGGGAGCAGCTGATCCTACAAGTACTCTCTAGGCATCTTCTCTGACATTTCTTCATCCGTAGCTCCTTGGTGTACCAAGGAGCATGGGTGATTCGGAGCCGGGTCAAAGGCCGCAAAGGCACGACCTGGTCTAGAGCCCCGCCAGCCTCCCTATACCAGGAGGCCATGAGCTCCTCGACCGAGCCATGGGATAAGGCCTCAGGGAAAGGCCCAAGCTCCGTCTGGAACCTATCCAGGTCCATCAGGCAGTTGGGGTGGAACTATATTGTTTGTTTCTCCTCCCTGCGGCAGGATGCAGCGGTGAGGAAGTTGAGCTTAAGGGGATGATGATCTGACCATGACTGGGGCTCAATAACTAACTCTCCTAAATTCAGATCATCAAACCACTGTCCAGAGGCAAAGATCAAGTCCAGAATAGAATAGAATAGAATTCTTTATTGGACACATAAGGAAGGGTGAAGGGGCCTGCATAACTCAGCAATACTATGAGCTATGCTGTGCAGGGCTATCCAAGGTGGACAGGTCATAATTGAGAGTTCTGACAAAACGTGATCCACCGGAGAAGGAAATGGCAACCCACTCCAGTATCCTTGACAAAAAAAACCCATGGATTGTTTTGAAAGGACAAATGTTATGATACCAGAAGATGAACTCCTCGGGTTGGAAGGCATTCCACATGTTAATGGGGAAGAGCAATTATAAGTAGCCCCAGCAAGAGTGAAATGGCTGGGCCAAAGCCGAAGGAATGCCTAGCTGTGGATGTTACTGGTGGCAAAAGTAAAGTTCAATGCTGCAAAGAGCAACTCTGCATAGGAATGTGAAAGTTGAGAACCATGAGTCAGGACAAGCTTGATGTGGTCAAATAGGAGATGACTGGACTGAATATCGACATACTGGGATAAAATTAAAGTGAACTGGAATGGGTGAATTCAATTCAGATGACCACCAAATCTACTATTGTGAGCAAGAATCCCTTCAAAGAAATGGAGTAGCCTTCCTAGTTAATAAAAGAGTAGAAAAAACAGTACTGGGATCCAATCTCATAAATAACAGAATAATCTCAATTCGAATCCAAGGCAAACCATTCAACATCACAATAATTCAAATCTATGCCCCAACCACTGCTGTTAAAGAGGCTGAAATAGAGCAGTTGTATGAAGACTTACAGCATCTCCTAGAATAACTTCCAGAAAAGATGTCCTTCTCATTATAGGGGACTTGAATGCTAAAGTGGGAAGTCAAGAGAAAATAGGAAAAGCAGGCAAGTTTGGCCTTGGAGAGTTCTGCCAAGAGAACACACTGATAGTAGCAAGCACCCTTTTCCAAAAACCCAAGAGGTCACTCTACACATTGACATCACCTAATGATCAATACCGAAACCAGATTGACTATATACTCTGCAGCCAAAGATGGAGAAGCTCTAAACAGTAAACAAGACCTGGAGCTGACCGTGGCTCAGATCATGAGCTGCTTCTTGCCAAATTCAAGCTCAAATTGAAGAAAGTAGGAAAAACCACTAGACCACTCCACTATGACCTAAGTCACACCCCCTACGAATATACAGTGGAGGTAACAAATAGATTTCAGGAACTGGACCTGAAGAGTTCCGGACAGAGGTTTGCAACATCATACAGGAGGCAGCAGCTAAAACCATTCCCAAGAAAAGATAAATCCGAAATGCTAAGTAGCTACAGGACTACCTTTATAAAGGGAGACAGGAACGGCAAGATTAGACATATCGGCTCCATCCCGACTCCTCCAGAAGCCATCCATAAACATAATCTATGCCATCTTGACATGAATTGAGCTTGACAAGGGTCCAAATAATCCACTTTCTCCAGGATCCTTTGAAGTTGTGTACCTGTCAGGTTCTCAACAAAAAGGGAAGGTTGTAGCTGGATGAAACTTAAACCAGTAGTTACATCCAAGGAATATTTCCTCTTGAGAGGATGGACTGCTACTACTTCGAGACAGGGCAAACCACCCCCTCTTGTAAAAAAAGAAAAGCATTCACTACTGATTGAACCCAACATGAATATAAGAAACAAGTGGCAGAGTTCACAGTAGCAAGGACCAACCAGCTGAAACTTCCCAGATAACCAGGCAAGATTATACCTGTCATTTCCGTATATCCTGCCCAGCCGGAGTCCAACTCAGCTGATTTCAGCAACTTTACCTGATGAATGCCTAGAACATGTATGAATTACTGGTAAGTGGCTTTTGTTTTTAATACATTTTAAATAATCTACTAGAAAGTTTCTAAGATTTGAAGTTTTTAGACAAAAAAACTTTTATTGCTACATTTAATATTTACCCTCTCGCAATCTCAGATACGAATATTGATCAAATTTGAAACGTTAGGTTTTGTCAATAAATGCATTGAGATTTGGAGAACTGCTTTAAAACAAGTCATTAGGGTAATGTGTAAATTCTGTACATGCCTAGTGTTTTGTATTTGTATATATTGATGGTTGTATCCACATTCTGCTGTTCATAGTAATGTTTTAAGATCAACTTGGAACTTCTCACGTATTGCATGGATCCCTTACATAGGTATTCTTCAAATCATGCTGTTTTATAGATTGCATCAGCAGGCAAATTCTGTTGAATTTAAACAAATCCTTGCATATATTTAGAAACACTAGGACTACCTTTGTGAGGAAGGTATTGTGTTCTGGTTGAGACCACCTATATAGAAAATGTCCATTTAACTAGCGAAAAATATTTCTGAACGAATCCTAAAAAAGGGAGAACCAATGCTTTTTCTTTCCCCTGCTTCAAGCAAACATGGATTTAGTATATTGTCAAGGGTTCATCGAGTTCCTTTCTGCTGAAACCAGGAACATCTGGTTTAAATCTATATATAGAAAAAATTAGGCACGTTTGTGTCTGGTAAGTGATCCCGGAAAGTACTGAACCAATTGGGTTCAGACTTTCCGAGAGGGTCGGCATACCCTCTGAGCTGGTTCCGGCCTACTACTTACCTCGCCATATGTCCGGGACGGTCGCCCAGACGG
>JANHFO010030145.1:0-11515 GCA_032468095.1 Pareas carinatus | reverse complement strand
GCAGTTGTTAAGCAATTCATTGTCATTAAATGAATCATTATTTATGCATTCGGCTTCTTAGAAGCCAGCTGGGAAGGTTGCAAAGGGTGATCACCTGACTTTAGGATGCCACAACTGTCGAAAATACATGCTAGCTGCCAACTATGGGGATCCTCTGATGGTTGTAAGTGTGAGGATTCTAGTTTTCAGCCATTGTAACTTCAGTCACTAAACAAATGGTCATAAGTTGAGGGCTACCTGTATTGATACTGCTAAGGAATGCCTTAAATCTGTCCCATGGTCAGGTTAGAATTGCCTTGGGGGCGAGATGGGCAGCAAATCAATTTAAATAATAAAGTAGAAATAAAATTAACAGCTTGGGAGGGGAGGAGTTTCGAGACCAATCTCAAACTTTTTTTTCCTTTCCAAGTCAAGAGTTCCTGCTTGTCTAAGCCAAGAACCTGAGACAGGAACGAATTGATGGAGCTTCTGTTGATTATGTTTGAAAAGAAAGAGGGAAAACTCTTAGGGAAAAAGAATCTGAAGCCGTGACCCACATTGTGTGTGGTGTGTGCGAATTCCTCCTGAATTTGCAGCAGGCCGCAGCTTGTGGCCGTACTTGAAGAAAAAGCAAATGCTTTAAAGCCACAGGTGACCATCCTTCAGGGGATGAAAAAGCTGAGGATTTATCCATTTTAAGAAAGGAGGTTTTGCCCATTATTTTCATTGATCATAATTGTCTAGTTATTCGTCTCATAAGAAAGTGATTATGGGTGGCATACAATGCTTATTTTGGGGAAATCTTGACAGGCTCTCTTCCTCTTGCTCTCAGCCCAAAAAAACCCCCACCCCTTTCCTGGTTATGGGATCCTTTTCTTATTCTCCTTTTGTTTATATGTCTTTGAGATATCATGATTAGGTGGAACGTATGGGAGATAAAGGGCAGCACATTTGTTTAGGTATTACATGTGTAGGACCACCCAACTCAACAGCATCACTCTAAACAGTGTACAAATATTAACAACAGACACAGAAGAAAATTAAAATGAATCAATTAAGGAGACCCTTCCTAATAGTGAGAACAGTTAACCAGTGGAACAACTTGCCTTCAGAAGTGATGGGTGCTTCCTCACTGGATGTTTTTAAGAAAAGACTCGGCAGCCATCTGTCTGAAATGTTTTAGGGTCTCCTGCTTAGGCTAGAAGACCTCCAAGCTCTATTCTGATCGATCGATTGATTGAAAATATACTGTAACCCAACCAATTGAACCTCTACTCCTCTTGGCCCAAAAGCTTGGGGGAAACAGCCAGGTCTTCACTGTCTTCCTAAAAGCCTACAGGTTTTGAGTCAGTCCTGTATTGCGGGAATTTTTTTCCAGAAGGGAGAGGCCACCACTGAGAAGGCAACGGATCAACATTGAAATGAAATGTGTGGAATTTTATTAAATAACTTTAAATCAGGGGTTCCCCACCTTTTTTGGTTGGTGGCCTGTGGCGTGGTGGGTGAAGAGGGGTGGGCGCATGCGTGTCTGTGCGTGCCAAGGACGAGCTGGACGCGGCGCTGAGGAGAGCTGGGGAGAGCAAGCGTTGTGAGTGGGGAAAGTGAGCTGGGGAGAGCGGGGAGAGCTGGGGCAGGCAGGGCGCAGTGCTTGTGTGACAGCCCACCACTCCCGCGGCCTGGTTGAGGAGAGACAGCGGCCTGGTAGTGGGCATGTCCCACAGGTTGGGGATCCCTGCTTTAAATTATTTATAAATAGGTTCATTTGATTCTACAGTGTACTTATATACAGTCAATACTTACCTCCCTGGGCACAATATATAATTCTAGCCCTATCCTGGTAGAGGGAGGTTTTCTTAGCTAGGACCCTGAGTCTCTCTTAGACACATCCAGTCGTCTATACCTCCATCCTTCCCAGTTCCCTCCCTCTTCTAGACTGGTGGTTCTCTTTTTTTTATAGAAAACTTTATTACTTTTAAAATTAAAAACAACACTTACACAACTGTATACATATTTCCAATCATCGCCCACATACACACCCATTTTCCCTCCCCTTATTTATTAACCTTTAATCTTTGATCCTTCTATATGTCTATATACATTCTATAACATAATTTTATTAACATTTATTGACCATTTTTGACCCGTTCTTTACCACTTTGGTTTCAAATCCGTTAATCACTAACGTTTTATATTGTTAGTCCCAATCAGGACTTTCCATGTCTTGTAAACAACCTGTGATCTGGATCTTACGAAACCGAAGTTGACGTGTTTTCCATATACATTTGACGTTGTCTTTTCTCTATAATATTTATCAAATTCAAAGGTTTTTCCTTCTTACTTTCCAATCTTATTTTTTTTCCCAACCATAGAATGGTGGTTCTCAACCTTAGCAATTTTAAGACGAGTGGACTTCAACTCCCAGAATTCCGGGAGTTAAAGTCCACACATCTTAAAGTTACTGAAATTGAGAAACACAGTCCTTGGTGAGGGATGTCCTGCTGTTGCCCCGCTGTGAACGGCAACCTTATGAACAGCTTTCTGGAAGACAAACAGAGACGCAAACAGAGCAAGCTGCCCAGAAAAGGCCAATGCAGTCCGAGGCTACCTCAAAAAAGAGGCCATGTCAGTACCGCTTTGATAAGATCACACTTGGAATGTTGCATTCAGTTTTGGTCACCACAACACAAAAAAGGTGTTGAGACTATAGAAAGAGTGCAGAGAGGAGTAACAGAGATGATTAGCGGGCTAGAGGCTAAAACGTATGATGAACGGTTGCAGGGTATTCTAGTCTAACGAAGGGAAGGACCAGGGGGGTGACCTGATAGCGGTCTTCCAATAACCTAAAGGGCTGCCACAAAGAAGAGGGGGCCGATCTGTCCCCCAAAGCACCTGAAGGCAGGACAGGGAGCCGCGGATGGAAACTCGTCAAGGAGAGATTCAACCTAGAACTGAAGAGAAAATTCCTGACCGTGAGTACAATTAATCAGTGGAACGACTTGCTTCCAGAAGTTGGGGGTCCGGTGTTGGATGCCAGGGAACTGCTGGATAATGTTTGGGATCCTTGCAGTCCATGGGAGCCATTTGGTCAAGCCAAGGCTCCAGAGTATCTGACCCTAATTGGGGTCCGTCAAAGGGTCAGCAGATGTTAGGAGCTGTTGGCTCCCTCCCAACTACTCAGACATTTAGGAGACCTGACAGATTGATCCTGTGATTGGCTGTTACACCAGCCCAAATGTATTATAAAAGGTCTGTGGAAAAAGCCATCCGTTGCTGGCTACATTGTGCTTGTAATAAACGCTGTTTGAATTCACTGAGACTTGGCTCCTGCTTCTTCCTTGCGCGATCGGACCCAAGCCCCTCAGATCTAATATCCTCCATCACTGGAGGCTTTTAAGAAGAGATTGTACAGTCATTTGTCAAGAATGAAACAGAGTCCTGAACATGGGGTTAGACTAGCAGACCTCCACGGTCCCTTTCAACTCTGATATTCTGTTTCCTATAAGCTCGGTAGATAGAAGTAGCCATCGGAAGGAGACAGAGAAGAAAGATACTGGGCTGGGCTGGAACTCAGAGCCCTGAAGATGAAATAGGATCTCAGTATTCGCAGGGAACAAAAACAGACAAGGCAGAACGGGAGATGGGAGGGTTTTAGCCCTAAAAGGCAAAGAGGATGGAACTCTGCCCAATCAGAAGAAAAAGAGAAGAGCCGTGCTATGGAGTCTGCCCTATGAAGAAATGAAACAAAGATGTGTCAGCCAAGCCGGCTGACCTGTGAAGGGTGTCGCCTTTCAGGAAATTCCTGACGTCTCTTGCTTTTTATTTTTATTTTTCTTAGATTTCACAGCAAGACACAGAGCGCTCACAAAAGCAAAAAAAATAAAAATAAAAATCAGATTTGATGACACGGTGAAAAAAACGCACAGGGATCATAGTGATTAAAACAAACTGAATGAGACCCCCCCAAAAGAAAAAGAAAACTAATTGATAAAAGAGAGAAAGATTCATAGGATGACCAAAGAGTTTTAAAATGCATTCCCTCTGTAAGCTAACAAAGGTAGTCCTTGAATTATGACCGCAATGGAGCCCAAAATTTCTATTTCTCAGTAAGACAGTTATTTAAGTGAGTTTTGCTCCATTTTGCAACTTTTATGGCCCCGGTTGTTAAGTGAATCACTGCAGTTGTTAAAGGAGCCCTTCAGGGATTAAGCACCTTTGGCTTCCTCCCTTGACTTTGCTTGGCGGACGTCAGCTGGGAAGGACGATACAACTGCCATAAATATCAGTCAGCTGCCAGGGATCAGAATTTTGATCACGTGATCATGGGGTTGCTGTATCAGTCATAAGCATGAGGAATGGTCGTAAGTCACTTTTTCCAGTGCCATTGTAACTTCGAACAGTTACTAAACGAATGATTGTAAGCCGAGGACTATCTGTAATTAAATCTTGACTGTATAGAAACCTATCAGACGTTTTTTATTGAGGCACCTTATTTTTTCCCCCTCTGAGTACAGAGCGGAATAAATTACTCCCTTTTGTCTTTCGGCCCCAGACTAGGGACTTTAGGAGGCCTGTTGCTATGCGATACACACTTTTTTTTAATTACAGCAAGGCATTTTACAAGCTGGAAAAAAAAGAAAGGGAGTCTCGGATGGCCATTTCAAACTTATTAGAAGCTTATTTCGCCGATGAACGTTAATCGGCTAGAAATGCCCACCCGAGACTCCCTTTCTTTCTTTACCAGCTTGTAAAGCCTCCTGCTGTAATAGAAACATATTTTTAGGGTTGTGGCGGCCCAGTGGCTAGAATGCAGTATTGCAGGCAAACTCTGCCACTGCCAGCAGTTTGATTCTGACCGGTTCAAGGGTAACTTCTGTCCTTCTGAAGTCGGGAAAATGAGGAGCCCGATTATTGGGGGCAATAGACTGACTCTGTAAACCACTTAAAGAGGGCTGTAAAGCAGGGGACCCCGACCTTTTCCCCTTAGCAGCCTGGCCTGGTGCTGGGGGGGTGGGGGAGATGTGAATGGCAGGCACACTTGTGTGTGCACAGCTCCATTGGCGTGAGCGGCAGGCACACTCCACTCGCCGCTCGCACAAAAGGAGTTTTGCACATAAGCAGAGGGCGCTTGAGCTCGCGTGCGAAGCTACACTCACAGGAGCAATGGACAATTTAGTGGAGGCCGCTTGTGCTCATGTGCGAAGCTCCCCTTGCTTTTTACTAAGGCAGGTGGAGCTTCGCACGCGAGCACAAGTGTCCTCCGCTCACGTCAGTGGAGCTTCGTGCGCCAGCACAAGAGCCCACTGCTCGCCCCAGCGGAGCTTCGCATGCATTCGCTCATCGCTTGTGCGAACCGTAGCTATTACTATCTTCTCATTTTTAGAACACAGACTTCTCAAAAAATAAGTAACAGACTCATATCCTGGATCATTTCCTTAAAATTGGAAGGGTGTTTCCTTCACTTGCGTTGACAACTTTTTTGTCTTTCTGAGGACAGAGAAAGGCACAAGAAGACTCGCAATCCTCGTCGGGGGGGGGGGCTTAGTTGAGAACGTGAGGATAGCGAGAAAGTTGGAGGAATGTGGCCCGATAACGACGAGTAAGACTGATTTAAGACATTCCTTGACAAGTAACAATACAGGTAGTCCTTAACCTACGATCATTTGTTTAGCAACTGTTTGAAATTACCGTGGCAATGGAAAAAAACGGCTTCCTTGCACTTACAACCATTACCCCATCCCCATGGTGACATGATCTAAATTTGGTTGCTTGGCAACCAACACGCATTTATTATGGTTGAAGCATCCTGAGGCCTCAGAATCTCCATTTGCAATCTTCCCAGCTGGTTTCCAATAAGCAAAGGCAATGGGGGAAGCTGAATTTGATTTTTATTACAGGAAAAATTCACTGGAAAATCCACTATTCACACAAACTGAATGATTTACTTGGCAGCTGCAGTGATTCACTTAAACACGCGGCCAAAAAATAAATAAATTGTAAAATCCGGCCCAACTCAATCAAAACCCGCCTCTGCTTCACAAAATGGAAATTCTAGTCATACCGTGTTTTCCCGAAAATAAGACGAACCCTGAAAAAGAGATGTTAACGGAAGTTAAGCTGCGAAAGGGTTGCTGACAGATACATAACTTGAAAACGCAGTCAACACAGGAATATACAAATAAACAAAGATGCAATCATATTGTGGATAGAGTTATAAAGAATGTATAGTAAAAAAATAATAAAACAAAACGACAATGTACAGGTGGAATAACTGAGAAGGGATATGGAAGATGAAGCTATATGTTGTATATCATGCGAAGTGTATGATAATAATAATAATAATAATAATAATAATAAATTTTTATTTATACCCCGCCCTTCTCCCGAAGGACCCAGGGCGGCTTACAGGCATATAAAAACATACAAAATGACATCAAATGACATAAAAATATGTCATAAAAAAATGATAATAATGACTGTGTTGGTGGACTGAAAACCAATAAAAAGAACCATTTAAAAAATGAAAAGAAAAGGAAAAAGAAAACATCCAGGGTGGAAACTGGAACCGGAGGGTGGAAAAATCAAACGAACAACCAGCTGTTCCGGCAGCCCAGCGAGAGACCCCCAACCAGGGCTCTGACGCTGTTTGTCAAGGGGGCTCCCCCATTGCCTCCATGCAGCAGCAATGGCGGCCCCCACAAGACCACCCACCACCCCCTAGAAGCACCTGGGACTTTCCCCCCTCTCCCCACCTGTGAGACAACACCGCTTTGGTATTCTTTTTATCTTTGAAAAAGAAATTGGTGTCTCTGTGTGTTTTGTGGTTTTGTATGTGTGTGTGTATGCAAAGGCCCTGAAGGAAAGATTAAACTCGTATTTCCCTCTACGCTATCCGTGGCAGCAAATCAAATTAAATCCTCTTACGTTGGTCTTTCATAAAAAAAGAGGGGAAAAAGAATTACCCTTAAAATAAGCCCTAGCATGATTTTTCAGGCTGCTGGTAATATAAGCTCTACCCCGAATATAAGCCCTAGTTAAGATCGTCAACCGGACAGACCTATTACCGGGAGTACATCCATTGCAACTGGAAATGGAGCCAAACAAGCCAGCAGCAAAAAAAACCCCACAGAAGGAGCTGGTTCCTTGCTCCACCCAATGTGTGGAGCTTCTGCCCGTCGCTATCTTGGCGACGGGCAGAAACGATTCCTGTGGTTGATGGGCGAGGAGGTCTATCGATACGGGGTGACGATACGAATGAGATCTCCGTCGTGTGCATCCCTCGCTCTGCCCAAAATGTGGAGTTTCTCGTTCGGATCGACGTCCCGGATTTGGCCACAGATCGATAGCCCTTCTCGCCCATCGACCTCAGGGATTGTTTCTGCCCGTCGCCGAGATAGTAACGGGCAGAAACCTCTCCCGAAAATAAGCCCTAGTGTGTATATTGGAGCAAAAATGAATATAAGATTGGATCTTATTTCTGGGGAAACACGGTAGGTCAAGAGCAATTTGTACTCCTGTAAATTGATGCAGGGTTTCCCTGCTAGTGTCAATCCAATGGGGATGATTTTCAGAATAATAAACCACAGTCTTAAGTATCTGGTATCTTGTAATTTCACTGGCATCTGTAACTAGCATCTTCACAGCTGGAAAGGAAGCGTACTGCACTTACGGGCAACTGTTTAGCAACTGAGTAGTAATTGGCTAGCTTCCGTACAGTATTTTTCACGAAACTATTTTCTCATTGGGCCATGTTATCAGAACTCTGGTTAGCCAGTTTCTGATTGGTTCTCTGTCCAGGTGAGTTTGCAATTGTAGGTTTGTAATCGTTGTCAAAATATCAGGACTTTAGAAAATTAGACCAAGGTCTATATAACAAACCAGAAACGCCTAACCAATTAAATACGTAGGCAGCTTTTTTACTTCTATTCTGACACCATCCGAGGCAGCCTCAAGGTGCATCAATTCTGTTAGGCATTCCTCCTTGACTTACAACCTTTCATTTAGTGACCATTTGAAGTTATGACAATGCTGAAAAAAGGCACTTACGAGGGGTCAAATTTATGACGGTTACAGTGTTCCTGCCATCACATGATTAAAATTCGGACCTTTGCAACCGGCATGTACTTGCATGTCCCCGGGTCATGTCATCACCGTTTGCAACCTTCCCAGATGGCTTTGGACAAGCACAGTCAATGGAAGCTGGATTCGCTTAATGACCATCTGCTTCACTTAACGTCCATGGTGATTCACTTAACGACCACAACAAAATGTCTTAAAATTGAGCGTGACTCATTTAACAGCTGCTTCACTTAACAAGGTGAATTCTTTTCCAGGTGTGGCCATAAGTTGAGAACTATCTGTATTACTTTGGAGAGAAGTCATGTAATGGCAGTGATTTGAAACAAAGCAAATACAGGCAGTTCTCAATTTACAGCAGTTTGTTTAGTGACCGTTCGAGGTTACAATAGCACTGAAAAAAGGGACGTATGACTGTTTTTCACATTTACAACGGCTGCAAGCATCCCTCCATGGTCACGTGATCAAAATTCAGTTGCTTGGCAACTGGCTCGTATTTATGACGGTTGCAAGCGATCATCCCCTTTTGTGACCTTCTGACAAGCAAAGTCAATGGGGAAGTCGGATTCACTTAACAACCGTGTGACTCATCTGCCATGGTGATGATTCACTTTATTTATTTATTTATTTATTAAATTTTTATACCGCCCTTCTCCCCGAAGGGACCCACCCTTAACAGCGGTGGTGAGAAAGGTCGTAAAATGGGGCAAGACTCACTTCACAAATGTCCTGCTTAGCAACAGAAATGTTGGGCCCCATTGTGGCCGTAAGTCAAGGACTCCCTGTATCAAGGAGATATGGACTTGCAAGGGGGGGTTCCCTGAAATTCATGAGGCGTGATTATTTACCAGCAAGGATGGACAGAAAAGATTGCAGCTCAGCATCTCTACAAAGAGGCATATTAGGGCGGTAAGCACCATCACCAGCCACGTTTCCCAGCATCTCATTTAACCCAGAAGATACATTATAAAACAAGCAACACTTCCGCATTGCAGGCCTTGCTCTCAGCTTGGTTCAGGCGAATGCATCTCCTGTGCAGCTGACCGGCCTGTCTATTCAAAAGGCCCCGGTTTCCTCACCGGTCGCTGCAAACAATATAACCGGAGGGGTTTATGCAGGGATACTGAAAATAACGAGGCCACATCCTGTGTTGAACACCCAGTTGCATTGAGAAAAGCGCTCGTTAGATTCTCTCTTTCAGGGAGGAGCTTTAAAAAAAACCCTGCAAAACTTTTCAAGTCACTTCCTCCAGAATACCTTTTACCCTGCACCGTCTTGAGCCTTATGAGGGATGAGGTGCCAGCCAGAACCAAAACCAGAGAGAGCTGACATCTGATTGTTTTTTTTTTAAAAAAAATAATGGTTCAGGACGGGACATAAAAACATGCGTCATCGCTCTTCTTCCATTAACAGAATCCCAGAGTTGGAAGGGACCTTGGGGGTCTTCTGCCCTGTTTCCCCGAAAGTAAGACATCCTCCGAAAATAAGACCTACTTACCGTTTTGCCTCTCACTGAAATATAAGGCATCCCCCGAAAATAAGACCTCCCTGATAATAAGGCCTCGGACCTCCTGTTCTGGACGGCCTCGGTGGAAAAATAAGGCCTCCCCTGAAAATTAGACCTAGCGCATCTTTGGGTGCAAAAATTAATATGAGACAGTGTCTTATTTTCGGGGAAACACATTAGTTTTTTTCTGAGTAAAGAAGGGGGCGAACTGCTCCGTTTGATTTTCAGCCCCAGACTAGGGACTTTAGCAGGCCTGTCGCTAGGCAACACACTTTTTTATAGACAGCAAAGAAATCTTGCCCTTTGACGTTGCTGTAAACGACGGAGGCCCTTTGTCTACTGTTGCCCTGTGGGTTGTGTGCAATACAGGGGGTCCTCAATTTACAACCACAACTGAGTGCAAAAGTGCTGCTAAGCAAGACAGTCATTGAATTTTGCCCCATCGTGAGTCCTTTCCATGGTTGTAAAGTGAATCACTGCAAGTTGCTAAGTGAGGGACGCCGCTGCTGAGGCTTCCCCATTGACTTCGCTCGTCAGAAGGTTGCAAAAGCTGATCACGTGACCTCGGGAGACGGCAGCCAGTGGCAAGTTTCCGACGAGCCTGGAGATGCCACGGTGGCAAATTGATGTTTTTCTGCATTAGAAATGTTTTTTAAAATGTCTAAAAGCAAGATGTTTTAGAAGACCTGCTAAAGCCCCTAGTCTGGGGCTGAAAGGCAAAACGGAGCAGTTTGCTCTCTTCTGTACTCAGAAAAAAACCAGCTGCCTCATAAAAAAGCCTGCTAGACCCCCTGGCACAAGCCAACATGGAGAGGGAGACCCCGTGGCTCCGTGGCTAAGACGTCAGCCTCACGTGTCCTCCAGCCCAGGTTCAAATCCCACCAGAGGGTCTAAAGCCTCGCTGATGAAAGCGAATAAACTAGGAATGGCCACTGAGGCTCCCTTTCTTTCTTTGCTGACTTGTAAAACTTCTTTGCTGTCTATAAAAAAGCGTGCCGCCCAGCGACAGGCCTGCTAAAGAGCCAGGACGAATGCAGTGGTTAAAAGCGGCCCTGCAGGCTATTCCTGCTGACCGCCATCGGCCGTCAGCCATCCAAAGTCCAGCAGTTTGATTCCCACCGGCTCGAGGTCGACTCAGCCTTCCGTCCTTCCGAGGTCAGTAAAATGAGGACCCAGATGGTTGGGGGGCAATTATGCTGAGTGTGTAAACTGCTTAGAGAGGGCTGTAAAAGCCCTGTTAAGCGGTATATAAGTCTAAATAATAATAATAATAATAAAGCCCCTAGTCTGGGACCGAAAGGCAAAACAGAGCTGTACTCAGAAAAAAAGGACCAGGTGCCTCATTAGAAAGCCAAACATGGAACAGTTTAAGAAACCGAGAAATGGTTCAATGTCTATTTATTTGATTTCTGCCCACCCCCCCCCCGGAGCCTGGCACCTTGGGAGCCCTGGAGCCCTGGAGCGCAGCTCATCGGACATCGCCGGAGGCCTTCCGGTCTCGCTCAGCGCGATGAGAGACCCCCGGTCCACTTTCGTGCAGTCTCTGGCCAAATGGGGCGCCTGCGCCTGTGCTAGCACGCACCCCCGGAAACAAGGCCGGGTCTGGCGCTGATTCCCGCTCCGGGCGAGGCTCCTCCGGCCTCGTTTGGGTGAAAGTGCGGTGCCGGGCGCATCCGTCTGGCCCCCGGGGATCCGAACTGGGGCTCATCTGGGGGGGGGGCTTCTATTAAGGACACCCTGAAAAATCAGGGCTGGGGCTTCTTTTCCGGTCAGGACTCATTTTGGGGGGGGAGAAACGGGGCGCCTTCACACTCTGCCCCCCCCCCAGGTGGAGAGCCGGCCTCCCGGTTGATTCCACTCCTCCTCGTCAAGCCGGCTGAAGAGGCCCCCTTTCTTCCCCAGTTTTTGTGCCCCCCTGCGGGGCCTTGAGGCGGTGGGGGTGCCCACGGGGGGGCT
>JANHFO010030099.1:0-11517 GCA_032468095.1 Pareas carinatus | reverse complement strand
ACCCTCCATATTGTTTTATGAAGGTTGTAAATTTTAGTTTGGATCAATTTGAGTTTTTTTTATTTTATTCCCTCATTTCGCATTATCTGTACACTGCCCTGAATCCTTCGGGAGAAGGGTGATATATAAATCAAATAAATAAATAAATTCCGGGTAGTAAAAATGTTTAATATTTAACGGTCACTTCTTGTATTTGTTAAACTTATAACCTAACCTTTCCCCAGGAATTTATGGCAGTTTTCACACTTTGTTATTTTTTTCCCTATACCAACAATCCTGTGATATAGGTAGGACTGATAAGAGTCTGAAAGCGAGAGACTTTATTCCTGACTTTCCATGACTGAGGATGGATTTGAACTGGGGTCTCCCCAGTCCTAGTTCAAAATCTTAACCACTGTATTATAATGTCTCTAAAGCACTTACTTGATTATAAATGATGGGTTCAGGCTACATAAAATGTGGTTTTATAGGTAAAGCATCCGATAGTCAAGATTTGGTAGTTTAATTAGGAAAAAGATGATGTGATATTAGATTTGCTCATGCCTAACCCTGCAAATGTCTAATAGTGTCCTGTACATTTTTTCTCCTACCTTAAAAGTTGACATAATGCTGAACACAAAAAGAATTAGAAACCCCCCATCCCCAAAACCAAATAAACTGAAAGGACAGATCCAATGGGCCACTGCCATCAGTTTTCTTTCTTTCTCTTTAACTATTATTTAAGGGGAAATGTTAACTTTAGACAGTGATTTTCTTGGTCATAGAACGCACTGGGACACAGTTCCTGCACCTTTTTTGCCTTAAATACAATAAATTTAATTTATGTTAAGAACTGAATATATAATTTTTTAATTAAAAGATTAAACAAGATGTGAGTCCGGCGCCTTTTTTCTTACAAACAAACCACTGACTTCAGATTACTCTGAACTTTGTCTCTCTAATAAATGTGATAAATTAGTAGTAGATATTAGATGTGAAAATGGAAAATATATTTTATAGGTGCATTTCATTATTATTTTAAAATGCATTTTTTTAAATCCAGCTAGTCTTGCAATGCCTATTATAATGATATTTTTATCCAAGTTATATGAAGTTCAAATAAAGTTAGTTGGAAAATGTATAATGTGTAAACTTACTACTTTTGATACCTCCTGCGTCTTGGCATCGAGCCTTAAAATATTTACTATGTCCATACTCACTTTCCAGCAAGGCTTCAGACTTTTAAATTTTCAAATATTGTAGAATTTTATTGGATTTAAGAAAATATACTGTATATCACAATGAAATAATTATGTAGAAAAATGAAGCTTTCCCTTAATTTCACAGCTTTTTAAAAATTCTCTATGACTTTTCTGTAAATTCTGTAGAGATCCAGGAAGCTTTTAAAGCAAATCAAACCTCTAGTGAAAGACAGTCAAATATTTATGAAACAAAAAACCTCCTTTTTCTTTTCCTTTTAAATAAAAAGGGAGTAATTTGCTATAGTTGCATAGCTATAGTACAGCTTTCTCCAAATTAGTAACCTTCAGATAGGATGGACTTCAGCTTCTACAATTCCTGGTCAGGCTGCTTCTATTTTGTAAACTAAAGATAAGAGCTGAAGTTCAATCTAAATTGTCTGGAAGGCATCCAGAAGTATTGTCCACATATCTTATCTGATGCTTTATGTAAACTAAATTTGTATATCTGTGATTGCATGACCTCTGTAGAGGCCATGCACTAAATAAATAAGGATCATGTTCCATTACTTTTGCCTAACTTAGAACATCTCAACCACTTATGTTGAGATTGCAACTTCCAAAACATCAAGTCAAAATCATTTTCCAACTTACAGTTCTAAAAGTTGCAGCCCCAAAACATTTGGAAGTCACCAAGCAATGGAATCTGAATACAGACTATCAGTTATTGAATATGAACAAAGTTTAGATTACTGTTGTGAAAAAGAGAATGATTTGCTGGGATTTGAAGTCTCCAAACACCAGTCTTACCAATAAACTTCTATTCAGGGTTATGTGTTACACTCATGGCAAAATGTTCTGCCACAATCTAGTTTTAATGATAACTAATAAAAATGCCCTAACAGCAGCATTATGGAAGTCATTTGATTGATTTTATATGACAACACCCACCTCAAAAGAACACACACAAAGCAATGTTCTTAGAGGATGCATTTATTTGTGTTGGGATTTCTCATACATTATGCAATAGTAGCTGTAAGAGAACAAATGCACTGCATTATGTTAACATCTTCTGACATATTCTCAGTCATAGAGGAAAGATTTAAAAATTCCAATGATTTGGGACATAATGCATGGCCGGGCTATCAAGTGTTTGAGAGATCCTTTTGTAACTTTGCTATTTAATTTACTTAAGTGAAAGGGAGATTCTTGCTTCATGAATTCCCCTGATCCCTTTTCAGTCATTTGTACTTGCCATTTTAAGGGGGTTGTCATGTTTATGATGGTAGTCAGTATGAGAGGCAGAATAGGAAATCATATGGGAAAACCAAATTGTAACAATAATGGCGTTATGGGGGAATGCAAAGTAACAGGAATAACCAACAGGCATTCAGGACCCTACCAAAAACTTGACTATCCATCCTGTCTACAACTGAGAAGTTGTAGCTTCTGAGTAGTCTTCAAGGGCAGCCCCTTGTAGGGTACACTGCAGCAATTCAAGCAAGAATCAGAGTAGCAAATTAAGTAGTAGCAATTTTTTTTAAGAAAAAAGAAAATTGGAAAATAAAGAAGGCAAAATGTATCATACATTATATTTTTCAAGGTCCAACTGACTTGATGTTGGAAATGATTATACCTTAATTAGAAACAAACTGACTTCTTGTTGATCATCCAGATTGGGGGAACCTTGTGAGATCTTGCAAGAGAATGGTATAAACTCAGAAGATTTGGGCATTTTCATGCATGGTTTTACTAACTTGTAGCCATTTCATGAGATCTTATATATTAAAGGGTTTCACTATTTTAAAATTTATTTTATCTGTTGTTGGTTGATAACTTGTACTCATGGGTTGCTGACTCCTGAGAGATATGAAATATGTTGTTTCCAAAAAACCTGGAAGGCTGGAGGTTGTTAGATGTGTAAACACACGCCACTGATTATTAGAAATATGCTAAGAAGAGTCAGTTTTATTTGTAACTTCTCCCAAACTAATGAATGAATGAATGAATGAATTTTTTATTTATATCCCGTCCCTCTCCCGAAGGACTCGGGGCGGCTTACAGGCAGTTAATGCTTCATACATGTCTTTGAGTAGATGTCCCATTAGGCTAAGCATAATGCTGAATAGCATACAGGAGGCCTCCTGCTTTTTCAGGTTTAGATTTAGACGAGTGAACAATTTAAGATGCAGACTGAAAGTGTTGTATGCTTGATTCCAGATCAATAACTCTCAGAATTCCCAGGCAGGATTTCTGTAGTGACTAGAAATTCTGGAAGTGGTTGCATAGACTTCATTGGCATAAGGTTGAGAAGTGTGATCTAGTCCAGTGGTTGCCAACCTGTGGGCTGGGGCCCATCAGTGGGCCACGAGAAATTGTTGGTGGTCCGCAGGAAAATCTGGAGATTATTTGAATCTTTTTGTATAGCTGTAGGGTTCCTCTGTATATATGTGTGTGTGCATCTCTCTCTCTCTCTCTCTCTCTCTCCTTCTCTGTGTATCTGTCTCAGTATCTCTCTCATTCTCTCTCTCTCTCTCCAGTGGGTCGTGAGAAAATTTTGGTGGTCTGAAGGAAAACCTGGAGATTATTTGATTTTTTGTGTGTATAGTTGTATGGTTCCTGTGTGTGTGTGTGTCATTCTCTCTGTGTGTCTGTCTCTCATTCTCTCTCTCTCTGTCTCTCTCTCAAGCAGGAACAAATATCTTATTAAAATATGATACTTGACAATACTTAAAGAAACTTCAATTATTTTGTAATAATTAAACTAACTTTAATAATTTTGCTACAATTAAACAACTTTTAAATATTTTGTTATAATTAAATAAGCTTTTAAAATTTTGTTATATTAAATAAGTGCCTTTTATATTAATAAAATGGAAGTCCCCTGATCATTATTTTACAAATATATGTACCTTTAAAAAAAAATTCATATTAGTGGTCCGTGGGCTTTAAAATTGTGAAGTTGGTGGTCCCTGAGGTCCAAAAGGTTGGTGACCGCTGTTCTAAAGGACTCACTCATTTTTCTAGTTTTTATCATCCCTGATCTCTTCAACTTTTAAAAATTCCACTCCTCTTTTCTCTTTTTCATTTGTGTGTGGGGTGTGTGTCTTCATTTGTTGATTGTATGGTTGTCTTTTTCTCCCAAGTCTTCCCCAGGCTCAGCTCTTAATTGCATGGAAGTAGGAGATGGTTGCAAGAAAATAGATCAAACAACTCAGCCCAATTTCTCCTTTTCCAGCCAAAAATTTCATTAAGCCAAGCAATGTGAGGAAAAGGAAATTATGGTCTCTTTTTTTAGAAGGGAAATGTGCCCCTTCTTCCCTCCCCAGCCTGAAGATCTACTTTCCACGTGATTGGTCTGTGACACATACCTATTTAGTGGTTTAAAAGTCTACCTATTAAGATCTCTTGTTAACATCTCATCTTTTGCCTTCCTTTATTGGTATGAAACCAAAACAATCAGACACAAGGACAGTTTCTTCCACCATGTCATAACCTACTAAATAACTAACTTACACAACCCTGTTAAATTATGTAGAAGGAATATATCATTATTACCTTCTCATCTTTCGTATTACCCATTACCCATTCTCTTAATTGTATGACTATTAGCTTGTTGATTACATCTTACAATATAAAATAGTTGTTCATTTAGTACCCCTGTTTTGACTTGTAGAATGATTATTTTGACTTATAGATCGATTATTAGTATCCTACAACTGTTGTGACATGTTGATTGTACTTTACAACATGATGACATGATGAATTTACTTTATGATTGTGATTGTATTCATGATTAAGACCGAGGTTTGTCGATTGCAGCTTATATATACTTGACAAGATGAATGTATTTTATGATTGTGAATGTATCTTATGATTGTAAACACAGTTTGTTTATTGTATGTATGTAGGTATAGAGCATGTACACTGGAGACAAATTCCTTGTGTGTCCAGACACTCTTGGCCAATAAATGCTGATTCTGATGATGGCTCAATGGTTAAAGATGCTGAACTTGCTGACAGCCTGGGTTTGTGCCGTGTGATGGGATGAGAATCTCTTTAATTACCCCAGCGCCTGTCCACCTAGCAGTTCAAAAGCATGCAGATGCAAGTAGATAGATAGGTACCATGTTTCCCCAAAGATAGGACCTACCCCTAAAATAAGCCCTAGCCTGATTTTTCAGGCTGCTCGTAATATAAGCCCTACCCCGAAAATAAACAATAGTTAAGATTGCCAGCCAGATGGACGCATTTACTGGAAGAACATCCATTGCAAGTGGAGACGAACCCAAACATGCCAGCAGCAAAAAAACCACAGAAGGAGCCGGTCCCTCGCTCTGCCCAATGTGCGGAGTTTCTGGCCATCACTCTCTTGGTGATGTGCAGAAACAATCCCCGAGGTTGTTGGGCGAGGAGGGCTATCGATAAGTCGCCAAATCCAGAACATCGATCCGAATGAGACCTCCATTATGGGTGTACCTGGCTCCGCCCAATGCGCAGTTTCTCATTCGGATCAACATTCCGGATTTGGCAATAAATTGATAGCCCTCCTCGCGCAACAACCTCGGGGATTGTTTCTACACGTCACTGTGATAATGACAGACAGAAACTACCCCCAAAATAAGCCATACTGTGTATTTGGGAGCAAAAATTAATATAAGACCGCATCTCATTTTTGGGGAAGGACGATACCATGTTGGTGGGAAGGCAGCAGCCAGGGCCGGATGTAGATGAGAAGAGGCCCTGGGCTATTCCACTTATGAGGCCCTTTTGCCTCCCATCGTTAAGTTAAATTATGAAAATTACATGAGAGATAATAAAATACATCATTGAGGCCCTAGGCTGAAGCCGAGTTAGCCTATAGGGGAATCCGGCCCTGGCAGCAGCCCTCCATGCACCGCGGCATATTATCATGCTGGCCACGTGACCATAGAAGCACCTTCAGGTAACGCTGGTTCCCTCAGGGAAGACAAGGAGATGGCCCCTCCCCCTAAAGCTGGAGACAACAGGACAGGGGAAACCTTTGTTTTACCTTTATTGGCACTTTGGTTGTGCTGCTTAATGCAAACTGTTGTTTGCACACCTGGGAGTTCGAGATATTCCTTCTGTCCCGAGCAGCGTAAAAATCTTGCTCAGCACATTTTGTCTCTTTCCTTGGATCTCTGTGTCCAGGAAACTAATGGGGGGACCAGGTTGGGGTGGGGGAGGAGAAGGAACGGTGGCTCTGTCTGTTGCGTTCAGCCGCCTAGGAATTTCACAATCCCATTCATTTTATTGGGACTGGTAGAAGATGTCTGGTTTGATGGATTGTCTTCCATGGAGATTGATGGGATGGGATGTTTGGTCTTCCACCTCCCAAAATACGAGGGCAATTAAGGGAAAAAACCTCAGTTTGGTTATCCATGACAGACACTCGCAGATACAGAACTTTTATTATATACATTAGAAAACTACAACGTTACATTCCTTTTTGACATAATTGCCATTCCAGTTGAGGCACTTTTCATAACATCTTACAAGTTTTGAAATTCCTTCCGCAAAGAAATCTCCCTCCTGGGAATGAAGCCAGAAGAGGTGGGAGTCACTTGGGGTCAAATCTGGGCTATGAGGGGGATGATCAAAAACTTCCCAATGTTGGAACTGCTCCAAACATTCTTGGGTACATCTAGTGGTGCGCAGGCGAGCATTATTGTGAACCAACATCACACCGGAAGTCAGCATGCCTCGACGCTTGCATTGTATTGCTTCGATGACCATGCACTTCACGATGCTGTTTCAGGGTGGAGTCATTCCCAGGAGGGAGATTTCTTTGCAGAAGGAATTTCAAGCCTTGTGAGACGTTATGAAAAGTCTATTTGAATGGCGATGATGTCAAAAAGTCACGTAATGTAGTGTTCTAATGTGAACAAGTTCTGTATCTGCGAGTGTCTGTCATTGATAACCAAACAGAGGTTTTTTCCTTGAATTGTCCTCATATTTGTTAGGATGCCACACTCGACAATCATAGAGATGAAGCTATCCTTCACTCATCCTTCCAAGAAAATTGAAACTACCATGTAGGTGGAAGAGGGCATGGCTGTAGTTTTCAACCACTTACAGCCTATTTCCCCCTGTATTTTATAATCATTCCATAACCTTTTGGTTAATGTTTGCAAAACAGCAGCTGCTTAAAAATTGCTTAAGTTCTTTCATTGTTCTACAAAAAGATCAGTGAGAAAAGTGCTAATTTTAATCCTCTGCAGGAATTGGGTCACGCTGCTGAAGACCAAAGTTGCCTGTTTCTCCAAAGTTTGGAACCTTTTTACTGCCCCATCGTATAATCTGGTCTGTTTGGTTTTGGTGGACACTGTTTCTGGACAGTTTTCTTCATCATCCTTACCTTGCACTAAGTCATGATTGACTGACATGAGATATATAGTTAAGGCTTTGATAGCAGTGATCGATCACAGGGCTTAATTGTAGCCTAAAGCAAACATGCCTCGTTATGGCTTAGTGTGATGCGTGAACACAGTCCTAGAATGGTGTGTGGGTCAGCCACTATCAGCATTCGGGTAGGCCAGGTCAGGATATCCCAAAGCTACCTTATCTTGTCTGCATATATAAATGCGAAATACCACTCACTGATTCATCACCAGATCTCCCAAACTATTAAAGATACAAACCTTAAATTTGGTAAATCTGTTCATCTTGGCATCTAGGTGCCCACTAAGAAAGGATTTTTTTAAAATATTAATTTTTATGTGAGTTATTTCAATTTTTTAATTCCAGAGGTTCTGATTGGACAAAACATGGTTTGTTTCCCTTCTCCTGATTGGAGGGCTTTTGCAGCCTCTCTTGATTGGAGGGCTTTTTGCAGCTTCCATTTTTAGTTTTGAATTTTTCATTGAACAGTACTAGTGGAGGGGTTAGGAGCAGCAGGTCAGAAGACTGCAAAAAACTGCTTCTCCATGCTGGAAAACTGCTTGGAACACAGTATTGAATCAGTAACTATGGCAGCAATGCAGGTGAGTGCAAAAAACAAGGAGCCCCCCCCAAAACCTATTGCTCTCATTCTCTGCAAAAAAAATGCCAGGGGGAGAGGCCAAACAAGGCCTGCAAAGTGCTTTTGATGGCCTATCCTTTCCAAGGCCTCTCTTCCACTTGGCATGTGCACCTTATTATACCAAACCCCTAGCGAAGCACGGGTACTAATAGCTAGTTAATTATAAAGTGGTTATACAGTGGAGGGAGGGAGAGAAGGAAGGAAGTCAAACCATGAAGGATCAGATCTCAGGCCATTTTAACTCTATTTTGGTCTTGATAGATTTTAATGCAATCTTTTCCACTTCACAATTCCCAAAGCTCTGATCTACATGTGAATTAAAATGCTCTAATCTATAAATATCATGTTTGTGTGTGTGTGTGTGTGTGTAAAATGATTGTATTAGGCGAAGTATCAGCAAAATGTGCTACAAAGGAAAATTGCTTGCAAAGAAAGAAAAATGCATATATTATGTTCTCAAAGATGAATATTTGTGGTTATGTAGACTTACTTGAACAATTCTATATGTTGATAAACATATATAAATCAGACTTAAGGTCAGAAGTTTTTTCCCCCCAAGATTGAAATCAAAGATTCAGCAGGGCAGTTCTTTGGGACTTAGAAAGGAGAATGCATAACAGAAGAGCAATTGCAACTAAATGCTACTGGATCCATAATATTCAAATCAGAAAAAGTTATGACTTCTTGCTAGGCCAGTTCCAGGATTATTCTCTCCCCCTCCCCTCTATTACATTTGGGAAAATGTCAGAGGAACAACCTTGATCTTTCCCTACCTTTCTTAAATTACAAATGAGACAGGGAAATGGGAATGGACGATGGTTTCTTCAAAGGTCAACCCTTCTGCTCTGCTCTGATCTCCTCTGCTCTGCTCAGGTTCCCTTCTCCAAGAAGCAAAAAAAATATCCACATTTAGACAATTTAGAGCCAGTTTTGTCTAGTGGTTAAAGTATCAGGCTATAAACTAAGAGTCCATAGGCATGAAAACCAGTTGAGTGACTTTTGGCCAATCATCAGGAGACTGAATTCTAGTCTAGCCAAAGGCAATAAAAGACCTCACGCCACCAGGCTTGAAATTCTGGACCTAGACAACTTAGAGTCATGGTGCCTATGGTCTGACTAAGGTTAGTACACAAAATTGTCTGCTACAATGTTCTACCTGTCAATGATTTACTTCAGTTTCAACCACAATAATACATGCGCTAACAACAGATACAAACTGAAAGTGAACCGCCCCAGAATCGATTGCAGAAAATACGACTTTAGCAACAGAGTGGTCCATGCCTGGAACTCGCCACCTGACGCTGTTGTTACACCCTCAAAACTCCAAAACTTTAACCTTAAACTGTCTACTGTGGACCTCATTCCATTCCTAAGAGGTCTGTAAGGGGGCGGGCATAAGTGCACCAGCAGGCTTACCGCCCCTGTCCTACTAGTCCCATTTGTTCTTATTCATATGTTATGTATATGTTCATACCTGTTTATACCTATCTGTTTATATGGTATGTTTATACTTATACCTGTTTTCTCATACATGTAAAATAAAAAGAAAAAGTAAAGTAAAGTAAAGTAAAGTAAAGTAAAGTAAAGTAAAGTAAAGTAAAGTAAAGTAAAGTAAAGTAAAGTAAAGTAAGCCTCCAGTGTTGTAGAAAACACACAACATCTGGAGGGCGATTGGACTGGAAGGACCTCCAAGCTCCTGTTATTTTTAATAAATATATAATAAATATTCTGTTAATGGGTGGAAACTCATCAGGGAGAGAAGCAGAAGAAACTTCGTCACAGCGAGAACCACCAACCAGGGGAACAGAAGTTGCGTCCAGAAGTGGTGGGTGCTTCATCCCTGGAGGCGTTTGAGAAGAGACTCGACGGCCCCTTGCCTGAAATGGCATGAGGGTCTCCTGCTTGAGCAGGGGGGGCTGGACTAGATGACCTCCGAGGCCGCTTCCGGCTCTATTCTGATCGGATACTCGCCCTGTTTCGGTTGGGAGGCCTTGTTCTGCAACTCCTGAAACCATCTTCATCTTTTTTTGCTGCCCTGGATTCCTGGTTAACGGCAGAGCGGCTTCTAAAGAGAGGCCGTCAGGGTTCCACTTGGCCGGTTTTGAATCCCGAGGCCAGCACCCTCCCAGATACACAACAGCGTTTTGTGATGATTTGGCAGATTTTGACATTCCAGGCAGCCTGGACATTCCAGATTAAAAGTGTGTGTGTGTGTGTGTTTGGAGGAGAACTGCATTTATTCCGAGAGACACACAAATTTTTGGCAGGAGACTTGGTGTTGTTATCCCGTGGTCACCGTCCTGCGTCTTGACTTGGACTTCCCCCAATTTGTCCGAGACCCACAATGGTGTGGCTTTTCTCCAAACTGGAGGAGAAGAAAAATCATCCCTCAGGGTGAAGAATCTGCGGTTCTTTTTCTGATCTCGTGGGTTTTTTCCTGTAGATTTAATGGCCGGGACTGGGAGAATTCGAAAACAGTACCCTGTTTCCCCAAAAGTAAGACCTCCTCCGAAAATAAGGCCTACTTACAGTTTTGCCTCTCGCTGGAATATAAGGCATCCCCCGAAAATAAGACCTCGGACTTCCGGTTCCGGTTGGCCTCAGTGGAAAAATAAGACACCCCCTGAATATAAGACCTGGCGCATCTTTGGGTGCAAAAATTAATATAAGAGCCGGGGAAATGCTATATATATATGTATATTGGGAAACACGATATATATATGTAATAAAATTACAGATAAATGTAATAAAATTAGGGCATCGTGACAATTTAGTCCAGTCTGTTGTCCAGCAGAAGTGTTGGGCCTCGAAAGGCCATAATCCACAGGCCGTCATTTACCAGACTTTTGGGGTCAGAGATCCACAGGATAGAAAGGAGGGGATTTTGCGGGACAGCTTCGCAGCTGCCAAACATTTCTGCGTTGTATTTCAGCTAAAGAAGTATGGGAAGTCCTCGACTTACGACCGTCTGTTTAGTGACCGTTCAAAGTTACAGCGGCCATGAAAAAAGCAGCTCGGGACCATGTTTCACACTTACGACCACAGTCGTCATCCCCAGGGCCATGCGATCCAAATTCAGAGGCACGGGCGATCCCCTTTTGCGACCTCCGGACCAGCAGGGTCCGTGGGAGACCCAGACTCCCTTAACGGCTGGGCTACCCGCTGAACTACGGCGATGATTCCCTTAACGACTGTGGCATAAAATGGAGCGAAAAATCACATAACAAATGGCTCCCTTAGCGACAGAAACCTTGGGTTCAATTGTGGGTCGCAAATTGAGGACTGCCTATAGCCACT
>JANHFO010030004.1:0-11524 GCA_032468095.1 Pareas carinatus | reverse complement strand
TTATTATTATTATTATTATTATCTGTGTGCATGCACAGGTGAGCAGCGCTCTGTGATGGGTCAGTGTACGTGGCAACCCTGTTGCTAGGTTGCTGCCTGCACAGCCTCAGTTGCTGCTTGCTCCTAGTGGCAACTGGGCCACTGCATGAGACTGTGAGCAGCAACCTAGCAGCAACTGGGCTGCTGCAATGGGGTTGTGTGCCCTTACACACTAGTGCATGCACAACAGCTCACCACTCATGTGGCCCAGTTGTTGCTAGGCCACAGCCCGGTAGTGGGCCATGGCCCACCGGTTGGGGATCCCTGGTGTAATATTTTCACATTGTTTTCATATGTGAATTGATTAATTACAGTGGTAACTGGATGCAGAGCAAGAGTCATACTCAAGGAATCCCTGAATATACACATAAATTAATCAAACTATATCTTGATTTCCATGGCCTTGTTCTGCCCTCCGCACTGGCCAGAGTTAAGAGGAGGAAATATATTCTACACAATATCTTAAATGCTTGAAAAAGAGTAAAACTGGGCATTGTTACAGGAGGTCTGCCTAAGAATATTTTCTTTGGATTGCTCTGGCGAAGAATGATTCATTACTACAAGAAATGACTAGTCTTCCATAAACTTTCTTGGATTCTGAAGCTCAAGTGGAATAGAAGCAAGAATACAACTGCCTCTGTTATTTGATTCATATGGGGTATGATTGCTTTGGCCATTTGGATTCTCATAAGGCTATGCTTGGTGCTAGATCTTTCCCTAGGCAGGGATCTTTCCCTCGCCTTAAAATACACTATTGCAAAGTGTTTCTCAACTTTGGTGATTTTAAGAGCTGGCTGGGGAATTCTGGAAGTTGAAGTCCACAGATCTTAAAGCCACCAAGGTTGAGAAACAGTATAATAGCACATTGCCAGGGAAGAGCTATAAGGGCAGCTACCAAATCAGAGGACAACTACACACAGCTGAAGGCACATTATCAAGATAGTCCCTGGTATTTATATCATTAGGCTGAATTTTGTTAAAAGTTCTTACATTTCACTAAAACGTCATGTAAACTATTTATTATTTATTTATTTTCAAACTTCTATACTGCCCTTCTCCCAGAGGACTCAGGGTGGTGTACAGCCAGAAATAAAATCACAAAACATACAATAATTAAGACCATTTAAAAGAATTAGATATACTGGCCCAATTAAAAATTTGACATATGAAATTTGAAGTTTAAAACCGAATTAAAATATATAAGAGGGATCAGGACAGCCCGGCTTGACTAAATAAAAATGTCTTCAGAGCCCGACGGAAGACCAAGAGATCCGTGATGATCCGGATTTCCGGGGGAAGTTCGTTCCACAGGGCTGGAGCTGCCACAGAGAAGGCTCTCACCCTGGGGGTCGTCAGCGGACATTGTCTGGTCGACGGCACCCTGAGGAGGCCCTCTCTGTGTGAGCGTTCTGGCCTGTGGGAGATATTAGCTTGTAGTAGGCGTTCCTGAAGATACCTGGTCCCATGCCATGGAGTGCTTTGAAGGTCATCACCAGTACCTTGAAGAGCACCCGAAAGGCCACAGGCAGCCAGTGCAGCTCGCGCAGGAGGGGAGTCACATGGACACGACATTTTACATTTTCAGGTCAGGTCCTGGCAATCAAATTGAATGCATTCTATAACCAAGTTTCTGGAGCTGACTATTTGTCAAAATTGTGTGCTTGGGTCAGTGTCTTTCCCATCCTTCTATTCCATCCATCAACAGCACCTCTGATAGAATCTTTTTCCCCACATAGGGAAGCTGGTAGCAGTAATTGAAGACTGCAATGGATGAGAGTGAACTTAAATAATCCTTACATTATTAAAAGGTTCAGTCCAAGAGAAGCCTACTAAAGTGCCACCTTGTTTCACCCCTATAAAATTTAATTAAAATCAATAAACCATCTAAGAACAGGCTATCTGAAGAACAGTTTTCTCCCACACAAATGATCATGAAAGGCTTTAAATGACCTTTGGAAGCTTTTCTAGGATTATCTTCATTCAATTTCTTAGAGAAAGTGTACAGTTCTTGGAAAGTGCCTTTTCATTGGTGGTATATAGTCTTGGGAGTTTCTTCCGAAATAATCATTTCACATTTTCTTTGTTCAGTAGCCTAATCAAGGGATGAATTGATGTAGGTTTATTAGTTTGATTTTTGTAGGTGGCCTTAATGACTTCAGTGGTGAAAATAACTAATTAAATACTAAATTAATTAGCTGCTGTTGCTTATAGGAAGAACAGGAGAAACATTGAGTATGTTTGTATCATGTTAAGTGTCTACTGTAACTAAACATAGCTTATGAACTACAGGGATAAGATGCATGATGATGGCATTCTTTATGTTATATTGTTTAAGATCTCAGAAAAGAATCAATTCAAATTAGAAGATCCTTTCTATGTCATCTATGCAGTGTCAGGGTTTTCCTGGAACGAAAATCTGTGAAAAGAAAACCTGAATAAAATCTAATGATGATATAGGCATGGCAATAATCAAAATATTATGTATGCTTGACAGCAAATTAGGGACACAAATAATTTTATTCTGCTTCTCTTGTTCTGTATGGAAATTAAAGAATGTCCAGCCTTACATTAATAAATGTCACTGCAGTATTACACTTTCGACACATGCAAGGTTATTCTTTAGGTGGGGGAGAAAGATATAATTTAGATAGCATTTGTCAACATAGTTGATTGTTATCTCCAGTCAGAGAAGGTTGTTAGCTGAGGTCGATTCATCAGTAAACAAATGACACAGAGCATTGGAGCTTTTCTCATCACCATTCAATATCAAAAAGCTCTTTCAACCTTGAAGAATAAGGTTAGAGAAGTGGAATGGCTCCGAATAAAGAAACTCTTAAATAATAGAATGGTGCTGTATTGAACCTTTCTTTGGTCTTTTGTGATATTTTTCACTGTTTTTGCAAAGGAAGAAGAAAAATAAATTCACAAAGTAGAAATTTGTCCATGTTTTTATAGAAAAGCTGGTAAGGGAACTGTATTTAGCCTATACAGCATGCAAAATATCTTTAATATCTTTAATATTTTTGTTATTGTTATTGTACTTCAAATACTATTCATCTCACATTAATGCACAAAACCTCTAAAACAAGCTGTCTGCCCTATGAGGTAGAGCAGATTAGGAATCTGACTCTGTGAGAGTTATACATATTGAAATAGACTATCATGCAAGAATCTTGTAAGTTCTGCCTCCCCCTCAGTTTCTCACTGAGAAACTGGAAGGGAAACTGGAAGGGAAGTAATTGAATTACTTTTTTGGAGCATACAAGATACATTTTGTTGCACTTTCTTGAACTTCATCAACCATCCCTCTGCTTAGATAGATTGGCAAAGAAGTGGGACAAAGTTGTATATATGCTCCCCTTTGAATAAATAATGTTGAATGTATATTAAGGAGAGCTGGATTGGAAGATAAGAGTGGTTTTAAAATTGAAAGAATAGATATCAGTGCCCTATGCTTTGTTGATGATGCTGCCCTGATAGTTGAAAATACACATTTTCTGCAAGCTTTAAAACTAAAAATCAAAGAACACAATGAAAAAATGGAACTAAAATTAAATATAAAGAAGAACAAACTAATGATAACAAGTAGACAAGCAGCCTTAAAATTGACAATGTAGATAGCATACTATTCAATATCTTCTACTATTGATGATTAATCACAACAGTAAAGGAACTAGTAGTCAAGACATATGCCACAGAGTAGCACTGTTCAGAATGCTATGAGATCATGAAGATTTTGGAAAAGATATTCAAATGTCTTGCTGTCTATATGCTTACAAAGATTAGAATACTGCAAGTCCTGGTATTTCCTTTGACACTCTACGGAAGCAAAAGTTGGACTTTGAAAAAGCAAGATAGAGAGAGTATCAATGCGTTTGAAACTTTGATGTTGGTGAAGACTCCTGAGAATAGAGTCTCAGAATGCTGTGGACAATCAAGAAAATAAACTGATGGATCATTGAGCAAGGCAACCAAGAATTCTTATCTGAAGTAGAAATAATCAGGTTCAAATGATCTTACTTCAAACATATTATGTGAAGACTGTATCTGGGAAAGGATCCAATGTTGAAAAAGTGGAAGGAAAGAAAAGAAGACGAACAGCATCGAGGTGGATGGACTCAGCTACAGGTGCCACGAGTGTGCCATTGGGACACTGAAAGAACAGCTTAGGTATAGATTGTCATGGAGAAAAATCTATTTATGTGGTCATCTGGAATTGAAAACGATGGCATGTAATCAATCAATTAATTGCTATCTTATTTGTTACCAATGCTGCGGTTGCTTTAATCAATGTTACTTTTTTTACTATGGACTTCACATCATATAATCTTGAGCACAGAGCAATATACAGTATCTTACACAGTAAATTCACAAAGATGCTAACAATTTTAGGAATTTTAATTATCCAAAAGAAACACACAATTTTATTCTCATTTACTGAATTCCACATTGATCTGAAAAATACTTTTGATATTTGTTTAGCAGGTCTTTCTGATATCGGAAAGAAGAAACAATAAAATAGAAGGTCATATACTCTTTCTGTCTATATTAATATCATGCTACATAACTTCCTCTTGAAAGAGTCTTTGTGATGGTTATCTTTCATTTGTCATTATGAAGGAAAAAACCATCACTTTTAAATAATTTTAATTTTAACACATAAAGCATGTGCTTAACTTTATTATAATATATATCATAAGCAAAGTGCTCCAATATTTTATATGGGTTAAGATAAAGACAAGGAAATAAACAAGGAAATACAGCTCTACATTGATTTATGTTAGCATTATGTTCTCTGAAAACCTAGTATAAAGTAAACCCATAACACAATACACTGAACCAGTGGAAAAAAGGGAATTGTAGAGTATGGTCTTAACTTTTCTAAGCCAAATGCATTCACACATATACTGATATATTTTAGAGATTTATCCTTAAGCATTACATTACGCAAACTTGTTTTCCTTATCTTGTGATCCATAGATAGTGAAAGCATTTCCCCATCTTTTTTACAGCTGGATTTCTAATACATGTGATTACCATAGAAAACAAAGAAATAGAATGCATCACAACAGAACAAGCATGTTATATTATCTTGTGCATGATAGATTCATGTAGCTTAAAAGTGTGCCTTGGGTCTGAGGATCCTTCATCAGTTTTGGCATGGCACAGAACAATGGGAAAACATCACACTGGAGGTGGTTGATGAATTAAGAGGCTATCCCACCCCCACCCCTACAACATCCTGCTCCCTTCCACCTCCATCTTCTTATTTTAATGCTTTTTTCATTGTAATTTCTATTTTTATTTTAGAAATGTTTATGATTTTAATCCTATAAGCCATCTAGAGTCACTTTGAAACAAGACTAAGCAAACAAACATCTACTAACATGGTATAGAACCTCAGGATTTATCTCCAGGGTCTTTGGCAACACCATCAGAACCCAGCAATAGAGCACGCTGCTAGCTGCAATACCAACATGCTATCTACACAGATAATGATATATTTCCCACATATAATAACAGTACAAGTCATATATCAATCCTAATTAATAATTTCCTGTGGCATAATTAACAGTAATTCTGATGAGAAAGGTCCTGGCCTTCCTTCATTTTTTAAAATTACATTGCTAAATTATGTTCACAAAGATTTAAATGTTCAAATGTTGAATTGTTGAATTCAAATGTTGAAAAACAATATAGTGCTCAATGAATTTTCAATAAAAGATTGAACTTGCTTTAGTGAACAACATCACTCTGTTTGTCTTCTCAGAAGTTTTCAACAAGTTTACATTTCTGAAATGCCAGCCAGTATGGTCAATGATAAGGAATGCCTGGAGCTATATATCTTGTTTCCCCCCAAAATAAGCTCTACCCCGAAAATAAACCCTAGCATAATTTTTCAGGTTGTTCCTAAATATAAGCCCTACCTCAAAAATAAGCCCTAGTTAAGAACGTCAGCCAAACATATCCATTTACCAGAAGTACATTCATTGAAACTGGAGACAGAGCAGCAAAAATAATCCCTACCCTGAAAATAAGCACTAGTGCATATTTTGGAACAAAAATTAACATAAAACCTGGTCTTATTTTAGGGAAAACATGGTATCTCTGGATTATATGGAAAACTATGTACTTTCCATCTTGCAATAGAAAAATGTATCTTAAGAGTATTGTGAAGCTAATGGTTAACTTTAAAAGTTCATTACCATTGCTAGATACATTTTCTAATTTCAAATAACATAAATGTATCATGATATATTTTGTTAAAAATGTGATGTCTGAATAGCTTGAGTCTTTTTAAAATCATCATGGTTTATACTAGCATTCCGAAGTTATTGTGTTTGGGGACTGACTGCTGTAGAATGAGTGGAATAAAAATAGATTTGATTTGATTTAATAACATTTCATAGTCCATTCAATTTTAGGAATGATTTCCACTCTAGGACAATCAAATGCTTAAATAATGTCAAAAAGGCAAAACCCAAAACAAACACCTATTTTTTAATTTCAAAAAAGAACACAGATCGAAGATCAAATAGTTTTTGCTCAGAGAAACACATGTTGATATTCAGGACTTTTAAGTCCTTTGGAAGAAGCTTTTCTACCCATACTTGGGTATCCAATATCAAAGATATCATTTTAAGAAGACACAGTAGATAAGATTATTTATATAGCCTTGGGATTGTCTAGTCAGTGTATTCAATCAGCTATCTATTTCAGACTGTTCCTCTCTCTATAAAGTATTTCAAGATGTAACTTTGGACTTATTCAAAATATGAAACTTCTCTGAGGAAAAGGTTCAAGAAAGGTAACTACAACATGCTTTTAGGGATGCATTTCTTTCACGTAGATTATTTCAGATCCAACCGCCTAGCAAGTTTTCCCCAATCTGAAACACACCAAATGCATTGGATTATAAATTCCATCTCCACATTGTCTGGCACTGAAAATTGTCCCAGTTTAAGCAGGCAAGGCTGGGAAGATCTCCCTCTAGAACTTTGGAAGGTTGCTCCCAATCACTACTGAACCCAAGTACCAATAACTTGGTCTGTTTGTTTCAATGGAACGTGAATATTATTTTCATCTGTTATATCAGTTGGCTGCAAGAAAATTTTGGTGGTCCGCAGGACAATCTGGAGATTATTTGATTTTTTTGTATAGTTGTATGATTCCTCTCTCTCTCTCTCTCTCTCTCTCTCTCTCTCTCTCTCTCTCTCTCTCTCTCACACACACACACACACACACACACACACACTCTCTCTCTCACACACAAACACACTCTCACTCTTTCTCTCTCTCTCTCTCATTCTCTCTCTTTTCTCTTTCTTTCTCTCTCATTCTGTCTCTCTCTGTCTCTCTCTCTCTGTCAAGCAGAAACAAATATCACACTAAATGTAATACTTAAAGAAACCAATTATTTTGTAATAATTAAACTAACTTTAATAATTTTGCTACAATTAAACAAACTTTAAAGATTTTGTTATAATTAAATAAACTTTTTTAATTTTGTTATATTAAATAGCTGCCTTTTATATTAATATAATTGAAGTTCTCTAATCATTATTTTACAAATAATCATGTTAGTGGTCCACAGGGTTTAAAATTGTGAATTTAGTGGTCCCTGAGGTCCAAAAGGTTGGCAACCACTGTATTATACAATTTGTACTAACAATCATAGAAACTGTCTTTCAGTATCTTTTCCCTAAAGCACATGTATTTGAATTCACATGGCATGAAGAAAAATGAAGTGTCATTAGCGCACTAGTTTAGTCATTCTATTTTTACAAGTACTGCTTTTATAGATTTTCCATTTTTGCACCTACAGTAGGGAGTTGTTTTTAGACCTATTTGGATTTCTTTCTACTATGAAGTTATTACCATGGCTTCACACCATTTTAGGTAGGAAAGTTTTGAAAACTGGCTTCAAAATAGTTTTACATGGACTTTTAAAGCCATTTAAAAAGAGAAAGACAATCCCACTCTGCAATTCTTAGATGGAGGAAAGGAAAGAAACAGGAAAGAAACAATCTAGTCTCTATGTATTGTGTGATGTAACTTCATTCATTTGACATCATTATTTTGCATTGCAGGATTTTTCTTTCCAAATAATTTGGCCAATTTCCCAACCCCACCCTCCAAAAGTTTCCTACTGCTGGGTTAATATCTAGAATGTATGGAGAAAAAGTCCCAGTGGAGCTATACACACCTGTGTACAAGTCTTCTTGACAGATGCAGGACTTCAGGTATTTGCACCAATCTCAAAGGCATCACAAACTACAGTACTAAGAGATGACACCAGGACCACTTTAATAGACTACAGAGAAAAATGTATTATAGGCCTATCTAGTTTATGAAGTCAAGATGATTTATTTTTTTTAAAAAAGCATTCCAACAAATATAATTACCTTTAATTGAACCCAAATAGTTGGCATGAACATCCTGCTATGGTTGAGAAATTATTGTCATAAAAATATGAAAGTTGCCATGAGACGATTACAGCTTATTATTTCAATGGAATGGCTTTGAATTTTCATTTTGCCTGGACATGCAAGCTTAGGTCATCAAAATGCAGAATTCATAGCAGTTGTTAAAGTGAACCACTTTGTGGACCATCTGGCCAGTAATTAATTATGACAAAGAGCTATAGAAAGCCCAGCTATCTCTTAATGCAACTACCTTATAGGATTGGAAAACATTGGAGGAGACAGGGCTATGCATATTACTTTGACTTTTCAGAGGAAATACGGGATATAAATCTAATGAGGGTATAAACCTTTACCAAAAATATAGCAATGACTGATATTGTGCATCAGGAAATCTGATTGCTTTAGATCCTACACTGTGTTGGATGGGGGTTGTGGCTGGCTCACACTGTTGTTATTGTTATCCTTTGATTCCTTTGGGTTAGTATTGACTCTTGATGATTGTCTGGACACGTCTCCGAAGTAAGATTTTAGAAGTGCCTTTATATTGCCTGCTTCCTAGGGCTGATGGAATGACTTGCTCAAGGTCACCCAGCTGGCTTCATTCCCAAAGCAGGGTTTAACTACTACACTAAACCAGCTCAAATATTATTTACTCAGGGCATATTTAAAATGTCATAAAATTTTAATGTTAGGATACTAAAATACTGTATCCTAACACATTTTACTTTTACCTTATATATTTTAAGATTTTCAGAGTGAAATCACTGAAATTCTTACAGTGGTCAGTCACATTTAATTTTCATTATTTTTCTATAATATTTATTTACATTTGGTGATCTGCAGATGAGCTTGACAAATTGTTGGATGTTTAGAAGAGGAATTCATCAAATCTGCAGGTGACACCAAGTTGGCAGGTATAGACAACATTTCAGAAGGTAGATTTAAGATACAGAAGGATCTCAAAAGACTTAACACTGAGCCTTATCTAACAAGATGAGATTTAATGGTGAGAAAAGTGAGGTTCTACATTAGGTAAGAAAAACCAAATGCACAGGTATACAATAGGTGGTACCTGGCTCAATAGTAGTAATTGTGAGATGGATCTTGGAGTCCTACTGGACAATCACTTAAATATGAGCCAGGAGTGTGTTGCAGCTGCCAAAAAAGCCAATGCAGTCCAAGGCTGTATTAACAGAAGGTTAGAGTCAAGATCATGTGAAGTGTTAGTATAACTTCATAATGGTTAGGTAAGATCATAACTGGAATTTTGCATCCAGTTTTTGTTGCCACGATATAAAAAAGATGCTGAGACTCTAGAACACATATGTCAAACACAAGGCCCATGGGCCAGATCTGGCCCACAGTTTGTGTTTATCTGGCCTGCAGTGATGCCTTGAAGACGGTGAGAGAGTGAGCCGCGGCGGTGGGTGGAGCCACCAGAAGGCTTGCTAGGATGCCTGCAGCAAGCCATGGGGGGGGGGGGAGAAGAAGCCAATGGCCACTGGAACACTCTCAGCAGGCGTGGGAGGACAGAGCTGTCCGGACACCCCCCGGAACGCTTACAGTCGAATGTCAAATTCCTCCTGGATATGATTAGCTGAAAAATGATACATATTGCTTTAAGGGAATTTGTCATGTGTGTGAGGAATGGGATGTAAAACGTACCCTGTGAGAATGTCTGCTGTTATGTTGCTATTCAAGAATGCAGAAATTTCTGACACCAGCCGTGAGGGGAGTGGGGGCAGTCAGATGCCCGCCGGAACACTCAGGCTGCAGGGAGGGCTGGCTGGATACCCCCCAGAACATCACAGGGGGCACCAATGGCCATGACGGGGCACCGATGGCTGCGGGGAAGATGGAAGAGGACCCACAGCAGCCACGGCAGCAATACAAGTGGCCCAGTATGAAATTGAGTTTGACATCCCTGCTCCATAAAGAGTGCATAAAAGAGCAACAACGATGATTAAGCGACTGGAGGCTAAAACATATGAAGATGAGTTGCAAGAATTGGATATATCTAGCTTAATGAAAAAAGAACTAGGGGTATGTAGAAGTGTTCCATTATCTAAGGGCCTGCCATAAAGAGGAGGGGGTCAACCTGTTCTTCAAAGCACCTGAAGGTGGGACAAGAAGCAATGAATGAAAACTAATCAAGGAGAGAACCAACCTAGAGCTAAGGACAAATTTCCTGATAGAACAATTAATCATAGGAACGACTCTCCTTCAGAAATTGTGAGTGGTCCAACACTGGAGGTTTTTAAGAAGAGATTGGACGGCCATTTGTCTGAAATTTTCCAGGGTTTCCTGCTTGATCAAGGGTTGGACTAGAAGAACCTCCTAGGCATCTTTCAACTCTGTAATACTCTGTTACTCCATCTCTATTTCACTATATTGCTTATTTAAATGAATATACTTCAAGCAACATGCTACACTACAGATTAAAATGTTTAATTATAGAAATGGAATATATATTGAAAGGGGAGATCTTTCAGGAGAAGAAAATGGGAGAAGACAAGAATTCTTAGAAGTTATGTGTCAATTACATCTATGCCTGTAAAGATAAATTGAAGCGTTAAATCATTTCAGAACAGTAAGTTTTCTGATTTTTAAAAATACACAATATACAGTATATGCAGATGATTCCAGCTGGCGTCTCCAAGTTTGCTATGTTACTTTTATTTAGAATTCTAACATATGATTAATTTATTAGCTGGATACCATCGGTTGGATTCAGTTGTACAGATCAAATGTAGATAAAAGTTCATTAGATGAAGTTGGAGAATTCCTGATTATTTTCTTTTAAAAGTAAGTATTGGGGGATACTATTCAGAAATGCTTTTATAATTCTTGCCTTCCTTTTTTCTTAGGATCTGAAACCTATATGATCTAACAATGTTGCTATTCTAAATATCCCAACATTAGGACATATTAAAAAAGTATCTGTTTATATTAGGAACAGAACAATAACATTGCTTTAAATCTGATCTATTATATAAATTTGCACCACAACAACATTACATCAGGCATACTGATGAAACTGGATCTGTTACATAACATGT
>JANHFO010029995.1:0-11525 GCA_032468095.1 Pareas carinatus | reverse complement strand
TTAGCACCTTCCCTCACGGCTCTCCACTTTCACTCTCTCTCCCCTTCTCTCTTTTCCTTCAGCCAGCGACCTCCTCTTCCGTAACTTTCCTCCTTCAGCATGTATTACTTTTTCCCCCCGCTCTGCAATCCTTCCTCCTTCCTTCCAGCTCTCTCTCTGTTCTCTCTCTGTCTCTCTCCTTTCTCTGTTTTTCCTGTCTTGTCCATTTTGGTGCGAATCTCTTCCCTTCCCTGTTTTAGCGCGTCCCACTGGTCAGCTGTTCAGCAGTGTTCGCGCCCCCTCCCCAATTCTTCCTCCTTCCTTCCAACTCTCTCTCTCTCTTCTCTCTCTGTCTCTCTCCATTTTCTGCCGTTCTCCTCTTCCTCCTTCTTTTGCCCCTCCTCCCAATTGCTATAGTTCCCTGACAAGAAGTTTTTACCTTCAAGTCCCAGGGTCAGCACATGCACAGTGGCTTTGGAGACAGAGAGAAACTCCGATCAGCGTGACTCTTACCACATACGCAGTAGCTTCCTTAGCCATGTTTGACAATAAATGGTAAATAACTCCTTTAAAAATTAATATAGTTCAGAAATTTGTTTTGCAGTTTGCTCCTAGATGCAAAGCAAAGGTATGTCATTAGTATACCTTTAATGGTTTTGGAGATATAGTGATGAGTCAGTCAGTCAGTCAGTGAACAGTGAATTGAATTTCCCTTTTATTACTATAGATTCACGCTTCTTTTTCTTTTTTAATCAGATTTCTCATTTACTGATGATAAATCTTTTCATTTTCAAGTTTGCATCAGTTTATGTGTTCAGAAAAAAGCACTTCTGTGGTGATATTTATCTTAATGCAAATCTTTAATTCTCTTTGCAGTTTGCAAATAGATTTTTAGGTTACAATTTTTTTTATTTCTCTCCCTTCAATAGGCCCATTATAGCCTTCTTTTTTGTAAATATATAGAGATTTGGGAATTCAATTGCAAAATTCTAAAAGTATATTTATATGTATTCCAAATTCTTCTTTGATGCTTATATAATTGATAAATACTTATTCCAGAGAGTTAGATATCCTTTAAAGCTATTGAGATGCAACCTTACCAAACAAAATTTCTTCAGATGCTCATGAAACATTTTTACTGTTCTTTCCTTCTTAAGGATTTTCTGATGTCAAACCTTTCTGTTTCCCAATTCTTTTAAATTCAGGTTAAACCATACGCAAGGAAGATTTATTTGGATGTGAATCAGAATGTCATAAACATCTACAGTATACTTATCTTTACTGGAAAATGGCTAAGGATGGTAATTGTCATCCAATCAGCACATATTTACTGTCCAATTCTTAAATGTCCCATCTTATTGCTCAAGTATGTGCCTAAACATAGATCTTAACATAAACATAAAAGAGAAAAAATGCTACTCTGTTCATATGATGGCAAACCCCTCTTACCTTCCAAATACCAACAAGGGCATGCTAGTGATTCTGCCTTTGGACTCATTTCTGTAATTATGTCAGCACATTCTAGGAGATGAGAGGGTAGGAGTTGAGTCAAGAATGAGAGTACACAATGTCCCTTCAAGGCAGTTATATGTTGCTCCAATAGTAGATGATATCTATAGCTCAGTGTTGTAATGTGGAGCCATTAATGACTTCGGAGCATGGTTGGACTTACAGACATTTCATTTCATTGTATGATTTATGTTATATTGTGCCATTTTTGAAATGGCATTTGTTGCCCATGGGTAGTATTCTATTACTATTACTTATATTATTTTAGTGGGTATTACTCTATTACATTGCCTATATATTGCCTATGTATTTTATTGTAAGCCGCCCTGAGTCCCTGGAGAAGGACGGCATATCAATAAGAAGAATAAATAAATAAATAAATAAATAAATATACCATGCTCTATATTAATAGTTGTACACATAAACTTTCTTTCTTAAGCCTGTTCTGTTTATATCCCTCAAGATTTCTTCTTCTTTTTTGGTTAAAATAGCCAGCACATAGAGCTACTTTTTTAATATTGTGCTTTGTAGTGTGTGTAGCTATTAATTTTTTTAAAAAATTATCACTCTTAAAATAAAAATAAAAATACTTTATTTCATTTTGGCTATTGTAGTCAGTTTGCTGGTGGCTGCAGAGCTCCAAAAAACAAACCTCCTCCATTCTCACTTTCTCTACTTTATACCTGTCAAAGTTGCTGGCAACACAGCTATGCTGCTGCTGGAGAAAAGGCTCAGATAGGAGGGAAAGAAGGCAGTATAGATGCCTACAATTTTGTTCCTGCAGCCTGCTCCTCTACACTGTCTTGAAACAGCATTTTTACCAAAATGCTTCCCTTGCAGAGGGAACTTGCTTTCAGTTGCTAGTTCCTCATTACAAAGTCCTGTGATCAATGATGAACATATCACAGTATTACCAAGACTGCAACATTACCATTGCTATGTTGTACACTAAAATCGTAAGGCAATCTTCACAATACTTCAGCTGAAGCACCACAGCTACACAATAGTTTTTTTTCCATTAAAAAAAATCTTTCTATCTTACATAATACTTTATCACTTTAATATATATTCAATGCCATGTGAATGACTTTTACAAATATTAAATACATATTAGCAAAGAATGAATATTGAGTTTATGTACATCTTGAAGTAATGGTCAGCTCATCAGTGACAGAAAAGGAATTATTACTAGTTTATTTTATGTAACTGCAACCTGAAAAAATCTTTTATAAACAGACTATCAGCCAGATACTCATAACTTAAGGCTTGGCACCACATTAAAAGATGAAGCAGGTATAAAAACATTCTAGTGGAATTATGAGAAAGCCTTATATTCTAAGAGAAATATCCATATGGTTTTTCAGAATATGTCAGTATGACTGGTAAAGAAAATGGAAAATGAGTAACTTGGACAAGAAAGACAAAATATAAATGACAACCAAATTCAAGCAATAGAGGTCAAGGAATTATAACACAGTCGATAAACAGAAGGGAAAAAAAGAAAAACAGAGATTAAGATTAAAGTGTCGTGGGACAAATGAGGCTGGAGACATAGGTGCTCAACAACCGGTTTATTCACTAAACAACAGCAAGAACTACAGCAGCTGGGAAACCCCCGGCTGCTGTCTTTTATATTTGGCGTGCCTCAGCGCGCCTTAACCAATCAGCTTTTAACCAACTCTTTTTCCCTTTATAGGGCAAACACACAGGGGTGGGAGACCTGCAGACTCCGGCTCCTGGAAGTCTGGTAAGTTCCAGATCCAACACCCCTACCGCTTAGATGGTTTAGTCGGGCCGCATTCATAGTCACCCAGGAAGGTGGGACGCCTCACTATCTGTCAGGGCCTGCGCAGTTCAGTCTGCGCTGGTGGTGCGGTGGAGAAGGCTGTCTCCATCTGAGCTTTCAAATCCGCTGTTGGCGGATTCTGAGAGACTCCGGGGGCAGCCTCTTCCCGCATTGAAGACCCTCCTCCGGCTTCGGTTGAACTCATTAACCAACGGTCTGGTAAGTCCCCGGAAATCTTTGGCGATTTCTATGAGGGGAGGAATGTTCAGGTTAGGCCCCAGGCAGTCTCCGCCTGGCGAGGTCCTAGGCGATGCGGTTCCCCTTAGTTGGTCGATGTGGCGCCACCAGTGAGTACCATCTGGTAAGGCAACCATATACGACCTGGGCCCTGTAACCCTTACTACTTCAGTTAAGACCCATCTGCTCTTTCCGTTGTAGTTTTTCACGTAGGCTGAACCCCCGACCTTGAGTTGCCGGGCCCGGTCAGTTTGGGTTGACGTGCTTGGGGTGTACTGGGGGTGCAGGCGGTCTAAGACCGTCCGGAGTTTCCGGCCCATAAGCATTTCAGCTGGGCTCCAACCCATTGACTTGTGTGGCATTACATGCGGCCAAGCAAAAACTTGATTTAATCTTTCCTGCCAGGGGCCCGGCCTTTGCCGGCTTAGGTCCTCTTTAGTGGACTGAACCACACGTCCAGCCATACCATTGGCTGCCGGGTTATGGGGTTCAATGAGTGCATGGCGGATCCCTCTATCCCCCAGATATTGCTCCAGGGACCCTGATGTAAATTGGGGGCCATTATCGGAAACTATCAGGTTTGGTAGGCCATGGGTGGCGAAGATAGCATTAAAGCCTTAATCATGGCTTCAGAGGTGGTTGGTGGCATCAATCAGATCTCCAGCCACCTAGAAAAGGCATCTACAACAAGCAAAAAAATTATCCCCATGGAAGGGCCCGGCAAAGTCTACATGGAGGCGTGACCATGGTCCAGAGAGTCGTTCCCACTCCCTGGGGGATGCTATGGCAAGGCTGGCCGTGAGTCTTGACACGGGGCACACATGCCCACCCATTCTTGTATGTGATCGTTCATTTTGGACCACCACAGGTACCCCCTTGCCAAGGCTTTCATGCGGTTGATGCCTGAGTGGTCCTCATGGAGGGTGACTAGTACTTGAGATCTGAGAGCCTCCGGTAGGATGACTCTCTAGCCCCAAAGTAAACAGCCATTGTGAGCCAAAAGTTCAGCCTGACGGGTCAAATACAGTTTAAATTCCTCGCTTTGTGGTTTTGACGGCCAGCCGCGCAATACACAGGACAGAACCACACATAAAGTTTTGTCCCTGGCTGTGGCCTTGGCAACCTGGTGGCCGGTGACCAACCCGGGCTGGCACATCTCCATAAGGACAGGGCACTCTTCCCCATCACAGTCCCCCATGGTGGCCAACGGACAATGGCTTAAAGCGTCCACATGGCCCAGGGACTTCCCTAGGTGGTATACGATATAGTAGGAATAAGCGGCTAAAAATACCACCCAGCATAGAACCCTCGGAGATATGGCCGGGGTGGGTGGGTTGGCCGGCCGTCAACAGGCTGAGTAATGGCTTATGGTCCATCACTATTGTAAAACGGCGGCCATACAAATACTCGTGGAAGCGTTTAACCCCTGCTATAATGGCCAGCGCTTCCTTATCGACCTGGCTATAATTCCACTCAGATCTGCATAAGGTGTGCGAATAATAAGCGATAGGAGCTACCTGACCCGAGGGGAGTTTTTGACTTAACACTGCCCCTACCCGAAAGGGGGAAGCATCGCACAATAGCACCTGGGGCAAAACATTATTGTAATGGATAAGAAAACTACTGACAACAATTTTTTAACCCCTTGAAAGGCAGCATCTTCTTTCTGGCCCCACATCGAGGTGACATCCTTAGTCAGTAGTTTGTGCAGTGGCTCAGCCACTGTGGACTTATGTTCCAAAAAAACAGCATAGAAGTTCAAAAGGCCCAGAAAGGTTTGCAATTCAGTCTTTGTTGTTGATATAGGGGCCTTGTGGATAGCCTTAATTTTCTCAGCAGTGGGGTGAATGCCCTTGCAATCGATTCTAAACCCCCCAAACTCTACCGCTGGCACCCTAATTTGGCACTTTTTTGGCTTCAATTTTAGCCCAGCTTCCCTAAATTTGTTCAAAACGGCCCTTAATCTGGAGGAGAGTTGCCCTTCATCCTCTGCAGTGATGAGAACATCATCGAAATATGGGACTACACCTGGAATCCCAGAGTAACTGTTCCATAAGACTCTGGAAGATTCCAGGTGCAATGCTAATGCTGAATTGTAAGCGAGTACACTTAAAAGCCCCCCTATGGGTCACAATTGTCTGGGCTTCAGCTTCAGCGTCATCCACTGGCAGCTGCTGGTAGGCCTGTGCGAGATCGATATTCGCAAAAACTTTCCCAGGGCCCAATGAGTGCAGCAAGTGCTGTAACACCGGGATGGGGGAAGCACTCTGTTCGAGCCGTTTGTTCAGTGTGCACTTGTAGTTGGCACAAATTCGCACTGAACCGTCTCCTTTAATGGGTATGACTATAGGGATCTCCCATTTGGCATGATCAGTAGGGACTAGCACACCCTGCCTGATCAATTTGTCCAATTCCTTATCAATTTTGGGCCACAGAGCGAAGGGAACTCTCCTAGCCTTTAATCTAATTGGGGCTACCAGGGGATCCAAATTCAGGGAGATTGGGGTGCCCCGGTACTTGCCCAGTTCTTCAGAAAATATGTCTTTAAACTCCTGGATTAGGTCCTGGCTCCAGTCGGTGTCCACCGTGCAGACTCTAGTCATTTCAAGCCCCAGAGGGTTGAACCACTCCATGGCCAACAGGGTTGGAAGTCGTCCCACCACAGTCAGGTTCAGTCGACCTTTGAATTTTTTATAAGTAACCTGGACTGCAAGTCTGTCCAGGACGAGAATAGCATTCCCCTTGTAGTTGGTTAAACAGATAAGTTGTGATTTAATTTCCCGCCTCTGAAAGTTGGGGCACAGTTGTTTCAGACGAGCCCAGGAGATCATTGTAATCTCTGAGCCCAAATCAACTTCCATCGGGCAGAGAGAACCATTTATTGTAACATTTGCGGTTAGTTTAGTGTTGCAAGTTTTAGCCTTTTGGCTATATTGTATCCGGAAGGCGTCTGCTGCTTCCCTTGCTGCCTTGGCTTTCCATGCTGCCTTTTCCCCTTGCTCAGGCTTGTTGTTAAAGAGTTTTCTGCTCGGTGATTGAGGTTGGGGGAAGGTCACAGGCTGTGGCGCTCTGCAGACTCGCACCAAGTCTCCCACAGCGGCGGCAATTAACATCCTTCAATCTGCAATTAGCCCTCGGATGGAATCCACCACAGCAGCTGCAATTTTTTTGTCTTTCAGCTTGCTTGGAGACTTGGTGGACCTCGTCCTCCTCGTCTTCTGATGGTTCTTCTGGTCGGTCACTGGCACTTTGTTGGTGTACCTCGGTTGTAGGTTTCTCAGCAGCTGGCCCTCTAGCAATTCGTTGAAGGGAGCCCACTGCTGAGGCTGACGACTCTGCAGCCAGGGCTTCATCGACAGCCAGCTCAAATGTTAGTCTTTTGTTTGTAAGCAGCCGACACTGCAGCTTTACATCCCTAATTCCGAAAATTAGCTGGCTTAGTAACATTTTGTCGAGGTTTTGAAATCTACAATGGGCTGATGCCTGCCTTAGCCCTGCCAAGTATTCGCTGATGGATTCCCCTAGTTTTTGCAGCCTAAGCTGGAATTTGCAGCACTGTACACCATGGAGGGAGCCGGGGCATAATGGGCTGTTAACATCTTGATTAGATCCTTCCAAGGAATCTCCTCTATTGTCATTGGCTCAGCTAAATTGGTAGCCATCTCAAAAACATCATTCCTGAATTGCTTAGGAACAGTGTCTTTTTCCTTTTCTCGGAAAAACCGTCTGGGGTATGGGCGTCAATATAGACATTGAATCACCTCCCAGCACTCCTCTGCCGGGTTGAATTTCACCGGGGGTTGTACAGCCGACATTTTCACTCGCTCCGTGCAGCGATCCTTACTTAATTAATCGGGCTGAAGTAGGCACCGGTCTCACCTCGATTTTTCCTTACTAATTTAATCCCACCTTCATCGCCAGGGTGAAGTGTCATGGGACAAATGAGACTGGAGACAAAGGTGCTCAACAAATGATTTATTCACTAAATAACAGCAAGAATTACAGCAGCTGGGAAACCACCGGCTGCTGTCTTTTATATTTGGCGTGCCTCAGCACACCTTAACCAATCAGCTTTTAACCAACTTTTTTTTCCCCTATAGAGCAAACACAAAGGGGTGGGGGACTTAAGACTCTGTCTCCTGGAAGTCTGGTAGGTTCCAGATCCAACAAAGATATTCACTAACAAATTTACAACTCTCAATATTATTCAAGAATAATCAGAGAAGAAAGCTCTCAGAAGGCAAGAAAAAGTTAAAAGATGAAAATATCATACTCAGATTCTTTACAAAAGGCTTTATAGAATGACAGAAATGGTTTTAAAAAATGATAAATTCAAAAACCAACCAATAGACAATGAAGTACAACAGGCAATAGCTCAGCTATTAATCATGAACTAACCAATTGGAAATGAAATACTAATTTACCTGCATTAAGCTGGAGCAGAAGAAGTGCTGACGGTAGTAACTGTATTGGCAACAAATATTGAACAAATTTATGTGCCTTAATAATGGGAAAGGAAGAGATATGCAAGTGACTGTACAAGATGTCAATCCATTGCATCAATTAATTCCTCATGAAAGCAAAGTTTTGTTTACAGTCTTACAAATAAATTATAATTAACTATGCCTAAAGTTAGAAATGTTAAATGACTATACAGTTTTAAAGAAAGACAGAAAGTATGAGGTCAGCTAGTTAATATAAAGATGGATGAAAGCTAGAGCAAGAGAAAATAAAATTAACCTCAACTTCAGTGATTATAATTATTTGTTTATAAACTATATAGACCATCACAAAATACAGGACGTATTAATCCTTGAAATTATCTAGTCTAACATTACTGTTGGAAATTACAACTCAAATTGTAATAAAAATTGCAGTCATAATTAGTTGGTGGTTAGTATCTATAACATAGAAATTCTTGGTTCAGCAGGGTGCCCTATGTAACCTATTATTACTTGTTTTGGGCCTGTAAAACCTTACAAAAGATTAATGACCAATATCTTTAAACATAATTAGAATGTTTAATAATTTCATCTTGGCCAATTTAAGACTCTCAGTTTTGTTGTAATATGCTTCTTTGGTTTTGAGTGGCATATGATTCTGACATTAAATCCATAGTCAATCTATCAACTAACCATTTAATCATTGCAGATCATAAGAAGCATAATTTTTGTGCACTGACATATCAATCAAGTCCAGCCACTCTTTCTATGAAGGTAAAATTGTGTACTGTAGCTTATATCATCAACCACCAAAACAGGAATCAAATAAATAGCTACTTCTTTTATGTGTCTTATTTACTTTTGTCAGCCTTATAATATTTCCAATATGAATCCCACATATACAATCTGTTTATTGTATACTAAAAACAATAAACAGATAATTTTAAAATATTGTAATACATGGAGAAGGGTGAACAGTTTAGAACTTACAAAGATATACTGTATGTCACATCAATCTTGCTTTCAAGGAGTTCAAAGGATTTCAAAGTCTCAAAATTTGTAAATGTCTGATTTCAGAACAAAGTCTGTTCCTGCTTTTATACAAAGAGACAAATGGAGACAGTTCTAGATGACTTTGATATTACTATTCATTTGCATTCATTGTTAAAAGCACAGCAATAAGAAAAACTAAATATGAGTTGCAATTAACAATACTCCCAAAAGTCATAAATAATATTCTTATAGGTGTTATATACTAGACAATAGGGCAAACCAGTAGAGCCATGGCAGAATCCACAATAGGATGTCTAGGTCAATCATAGAAAACACTAGAATTTGCTAGTTTTTAAAGTAACAGTTCGAGTTACTGGAGTGTGAAGAATTTCAGACCTGGTCATCATCATATATAGGTTTTTTTCTCTTGAGAATGTCCTGGACATTTTAGGAATGTCCTGGACATTCTAAGAAATGATCACAAATATTGTAAATATAGAATACTTTATTGGCCAAGTGTGATTAGACACCGAAGGAATTTGTCTCTGGTGCTCTCAAAGTGCACGCAAAACAACAAAGTAATAATCATAATAATAATGAAGGATAATAATAGACATCATAATGATATCAATAGAGAATATAGTGGAACAGATGAGAAGGATAAGAGTAATACAGCCATTCTACATGAGTAATATATTTAGACAAAAAGAAAAGAATTGTGGAAATTAAGTGTTCAACAGAGTGATGGCACTGGGGAAAAAACAGTTTCTGTGTCTAGTTGTTTTGGTATGCAATACTCTGTAGTGGTGTCTCATATATCATTTATGATGTAAAGGCATATAAGGAGAGTACTTATACACGAAACATTAGAAAATCCTTCTGATGCTATGTTAATTTCTTTTTAAAAAATTTCCTCCATATCTCTTTTACTTTTCTTTTTCCCCGTACATCATCATTCAGGAACAGATGAAAAAAAATGACAATAACAATAACACTATACAAATCCAGTATAGCATACCACAGTGAAGTTATATACAAGGGACTTTTCATTGATGGCCTGTTAAGTTGAGGTGGACGAAAAGGAAGAGGCAGAAGGCAACAGTAACTTCAGCTTTTTATTTCAGGATACAACATATCTATCTGCTCCCTTCCTGGAAGTGCTCTTTCTTTATAGAGCATAGCCAGGCCGGCCTGCCAATCAGCTTTGAATGTTTTCCCACCCCAGGGGTGGACCTTGGTGGAAACTACCTGCAGACCAGATTGAAATCTTCTTTCAATATGTAACATGGCTCATGGTCTAATGCAATCTTTAAAGAGGTTTTATCATGACCCTTCAATGTACAGAGATTGTCTTATTCTTACAAACCGTCTTGAAATTGCTTTACATTGTTTCTGGCTTTTAAATTTTTAGTTAATGTCTCATTAGTTTTAATGTGGGTTTTTGCCTTTTTATTACTGCATAATTTTATATGGTTGAAAAGTGTTTTGAATATTTTATAGAAACGTTTTATAGAAACAGATTAATACAGTTTATTTTATAGGACTACTATATTTTATCATATTGATTTATTTTTTGAAAACAGTTGCCTTAAAAAAGGACTACAAATTATTTCACAACTATAGCAAAATTTTACAAATCTAGATGCTCTTCTTTTATCAATCTAGATAGTTTTGGGATAGTAGGAATGAAAAAGGACAGAACATGAACCTCTTTTTATGTTCAACATTTGTAGCAAATTGCAAATGAATCAATCTCAGTCCAATTTAATTAAGTTGTAATTTTATGGTTAAAAATCACAAATATTTTTATTTTTTCATCAATAATTCTAGGAAGTGGATTGCATGAGGCATTATAATAAAATATTTTATAACCATTTAAAATCTCACACCTTATATCATCTGTCATATTCTTGCATTGTACTGTTTTTATTACATTGACTTTTGCAGTTCTTAACACATGTGTAGAATATGTGTAACAAAACAAATAAAAAGGTCATAGGTTTAACAGCACCATCCCCTTAATCTTGTATGTTGTTTGGAGGATTTTGCAAATAGTTCACCTTTCTATAAATACAACATCTCCTTTCTTTTTTATAAAATGTTTCATTCTTTTGCTGCTGCTGCTGCAGTTGCTGTATTGTAAGCTTGCAGTCTGACTGGTGGCATAAATGTTACAAGTGATGTTTTTCCATTCATTTCACTGATTTACAGAAATATATATATTTTAAAAAAGTAAAGTTAGCATTAATATTTATACCTTTCGCAAAACAAAAAAGTTTATGAAGCTGAAAACAATAATCTTTCATATTAAAAAGGAAATGCAAAAATATTGTGATACCATATCTTTGTAATGCCGATGCAAACTGTCCAATTTTTTCCCCCAATACAAAGTTTATTCTTGGATTTTAACGCTTCAATTATTACAATATTTTTAAATTTTAAATTTTTACTGACTAGATAATTTAAGTGATGTGAAGGTTGAGTAGGAGAGGCCATGGACAATATTTAATTTTTAATTTTCAAGTTGGATTCTGTTGCTCTCCTCCTCCTCCTCCTCCTCCTCCTCCTCCTCCTCCTCC
>JANHFO010029879.1:0-11533 GCA_032468095.1 Pareas carinatus | reverse complement strand
GGAAGAGTTCCTGTCATTCCTAAGGGTCAACCGAATCATTCACATCATGCCAGCCCCATTCCACCCAGCTTCGAACAGACAAGTGGACTGCATGGTCCACACCATGAAGGATGCTCTCCAGAGACTGGCGGTGTGTGTGTGTGGGGGGAAACTGGCACAGCTGTTTAGCCGATTTTCTGTTCAGTCAGCAAATTACCCCCCTGTGTGGCCACCGAACAAAGCCCTGTCGAGTTATCCTGGGGCAGCGCCTCACAACTAAGATGGATTGGATGCATCCAGACTGGGTACCTCAAGCACCACGGCCCTGATGTCAGGTGTCACAGACATTCATCACAGGCAGCCAGGTATGGGTGCAGAACTGAGGCAGGATGGCCAGATCAATTAAACTAGCTATATAAATCTCCATGTTTAGATTATACAGAAGTTTGCTTTGTGCTTTGCTGAAGAATGTCACAAGCATTAGAACAGCACAGGAACTTGCTAAATGTAATGCTAAGGTTGATGACCCATGTACAAGCTAACCCCTATAACAGACTCCTATAAGAATTGGTGACTGAGACTAACAGATGGTGTAAGGTAATTTTCCTTTCCTGTTTTGTCCAACCAGCAAAATATTATAACTTCTCCTTTTCTTGGCATGCATTGCTAAAATGTCAATCATCTTGGAAGGGAGGGGGAGCTGGGGTTGCCCAGAGATATGAAAACTGCACCCTGGGTGCAACCCAAAATTCAGAATCTGCCATTTTATTGCTCTGATTCTATTTGTGCAATTAAACCTGTTTTCTTCAACCCTTCGTGGTCCTGTGTCTTGATTCAGTGACAAGGTTTTCTGCTACAGAACTATGGTAGTGGGCTTCCATAGGCAAAGGTCAAGGAAATCCAGGTCTGAAGCAGTGTGGGAGCCCCAGGCAATCAGAGCCCATGACTGGACTCCTCTGTGGGAAAACCTGAGCCTCTGATTGGCTGGGGCCAGGGACGCGCAGAATTCAAGTACGCTAGCTCAGCGTGGGCTAGCCAGTTCTTCTGCAGCCATTCCAATGTGACATTCCAATGTGACATGTGACATGTATACTAAAGGTGTTCGTTCCAACACATCATGTGTCATCCATGCTCCAATCGAATGCACAACATCTACATTATGTCATCTCCATTTTGTGTTGGGTTAAATTTACTTATACTTTTTCAGAGTTCAAAGTCCAAATCTCTAAGTTACAAATTCTAAGTCCTTATCATATTTTGTTTTTAGTCTTTCAAATTTAAGTTCAAATTTTTCTTCTTTTCCTTTTCCTCTTTTTCTACTTTTAAATCTCCAAAGCCTTTAGCATTCCTTTGCAGGAATTCTGTGTTCTGAATTGACCTCCTTCTCCTCTGTAGTTTTTAACTATCCGGTGTGAGTTTAGTTGTCATCTTCAAAATTTTCCCAGGATTGTATTTATTAACTTATTGTTTATTGTTGTCCCATCATGGAGTCTTTGTAGAGAATAGGAAAAAAAACGTTTTTCCTCACCTGGTTGGTGCTCCTATCTTGTTGCTTATCTTGATCTTGATCTTGATCTCTGCCTTTCTCCTCTCTGGAGAAAAGAGGTCAAAGCAAGGAGAGCATTTGTGTCAGCCACTGCCTGACACACATTTCCACTGTACTCCCTTTTCCATCACCCCTCCAGGGTGGCCTAGGACCTATCAGTGCCCTCAAACAGTGAAAAAAGAACTTTCAGCAGCCAGAGATCCAATTGCTTTGTCCTTGTTCAGCAGTGAAAGGAACTGGAAGCCTGCTTTGACTATAAAATCCTGAAGAACTCTGAAGATATATTTTAAGGGACTTTAAGGCTTTACAAGTCTTTATAATAGAGCATTTTTAATATTTAGACTCATACAACTATTGCATTTGTTTGGCTTTACTTTATCTCATTCTTTTACCTTTAATTTCTGTCTTCTAGCAAAGCAATGGCTCTGCTAAAAGTTTAATCTATGTTGATCAATGTGTAGGTCATTCATCAAAGTGTAGGATGCAACAGCAACTGGACTGGATGCCTATCAATAATGCTTATTCAACCTTATTCCTTTGTGTCATTCCACCTGGGAAATATTTTTGTGCTATCAAGGTAACAAATTGGGATTTTGTGTTCAAAATATTCTTTCTAGGAGCAGCCAATCAGTTTTTGGAGGTGCTTTGTCCTATTTCTCAGGTGCCCCAACACATAAATTATGCAGCTGTAACTCTCCATGGAAAACCCTTTTCTCTGTTGAGTCCACTCCCACCAAGCACCAGTGAGTCAACCAAGCATATACAGGAGGGAAACCAAGGGCAATCTGCAGGGGATCAACTGTGTATGACTGCTTCATTGTCATGACAAGAACATATGTCTTTTTTCATCACCAATTGAAAATTGCATAAAGGTAATAGAAATAGGCTCTGTACCAATTCCCTCATACTTACCAAAAGGATGATATTTGTTGTGTGGAACTTCTCATACTTTATACCACATGCCTCAGGAGGCTTCCTGTGCCATTGGGCATTTATTATTCTTTTGTACAATGCCAATTGTTCAAAACTACACTCTTCACAAACCCAGGCAAGTGCGCAGGAACATAAACCTCATTAGAGGCTTCTCCATTGTCAGTAGCTGTGATGACTATGCAAGGTTGTTAAACAGTGGCATGACCCACACCCTAGTGGGAAAAACCCAAGCTGCCGATTGGCCAGGTCAACAAAAGCATTGGGTTCTCACTGGGTTGAGGAGCTGAACAGACTTTCTGTCTTCTGGTGAGAAATCTTCTGAGGCAGACCTTTTTATAGTCTGTGCCATTCTGAGAGGGTTGGCATTTTGTTACTCTTTGTCACTTCTTAGCTTACTGACTGCCCTAGCACCACCTCTTCTATCCATTGTTGTTAATTTCTAGGAAATAAAAAATTAAAACCTTATACTGCCAGTCAGGGGAGTTTTTGCTTGTTTTTTAGAAATCCTCTTGTTTCCCTGGTATCCTCTAGTCTTCAATACCCCACTTCTACTATCATATAATGATATGATAGCTACAGCTAAGAGCTGTAGTGGCGCAGTGGTTAGAGTACAGTACTGCATTCTACTTCTGTTAATAGTCGGCTGCCAGTAACTTCAGCAGTTCGAGTCTCACCAGCTCAAGGTTGACTCAGCCTTCCATCCTTCTGAGGTCAGTCAAATGAGGACCCGAATTGTTGGGGGCAATATGCTGATTTCTGTAAACCACTTAGAGAGCGCTATAAAGCACTGTGAAGCAGTATATAAGTCTAACTACTATTGCTATATAATAATAGAAAAGGTGTCCTTGGGGTCAAACCTGCCCCTCCTATGAGCTACTTCAGTTCTGAAGAGACCCACCTATGGGGGAATGGATAACCTGGTTCATGTCCTTGATCTAAATGGATCACTACTGAACCCCCCATTTTATCATCAGATCAGTTAATAGGCACTTGACCACTGCCCTGGCATTTGCTCTTCTAGTAGCAAAAGATTCCACATAATTATTGAGAGGCATATGACAACCAATAGATGCCTTTTCAGTTTATATGAGATGATCTCCATTTGCATCATCTGGAGAAGGTATTTCCCTCTGGGCAATCAGGAGGATTGCTCTACCTTTGGAGTGGGCTAAAGAGATTGCACAGTTGCCAACTATCACCTGAGCCTCTGTATGAATCCTTTGCCTGTCCAATTTTGCTTGAGCCTCACAGCCAGTCCTTCTGCTCCTTCATGGCTTGGTGAGGAAGGACTCTCAGGATGAGTTTTACTGTCATCCATGAAATAATTTCCCTTTCAGCTTCCAAACTCCTGCTACATAGTTTGCTTCATAAATCTGCTTCATAAATTTCCTTTTTCCATTTATCAATGAGGAAATGTGCTGTTGTAGTTGCATTGGACTCTCCTCCTGAAACTAGGATCAGCCCAATAAAGTCAGGTTCCTCTTTGAAACCCTTTGTTTCATTGACTTTATTGTCTGTGTTGCAAGAGACAAACAGTTCTGGTGCTCTATCATGGAATGTATGAAGAATTCAGCTGGATTACTAAGCAGAGTTTTGGAAATGATTACACTTGGATACTGCAGAAGTTGCAGGCCATAAGATGAAAAAATGCCCAGTGACATCATGCAGCAGCAAGATAGTGTATACATGGGTCAGTAAAAATATTACATTTGAGTTCCATTTTCCTGAGTCCTTCTTTTGGGTTACAAATAAGTGCAATTTTTGTGTAGTCTGGAGATATGCTTTGGACATATCTTGGGCCAATAGTCCCCTAGCCATGGAATACAGAGTGAACATGAAATCCAGGCGTCTGAGTAACATGAAACCTGGTCAGATTCATTTTGCTGTCCAACATGATACAAAAATCACAAGGTTGCAAAGATTGAGAGGACACTGCCTACTCTCTGGCATGTAGTCCCCATTGAGTGATTTTATTCATTCTATTGTGACTAAAAATGAGACTTGGAGTACTGCTATTGGTTTCTCTAGGAATATAGAGGAATAGAAATAGGAGTTACCTTAGGAATAAGGGGAATATCTCCTTCCAATATGCATCTTGTTTTCATCCTACCCATCATTGTCAATTGTAAACCAATTTTAGTGGTACTATCTATTGCTTTAATTTTTCTTCTTTTTTATTGTAAGCCATGTGGTGTTGCCTTTAGTCAAGATGGGCAGCATTTAGGTTTAATAAATACATAAACAATAAATTGACAAAGTCTGTTAATTGAGACAACTAAATGACATTTTAAAAAAAATAACAGATCTGTTAAAGAAATTTTTTTTTATTATTTTAACACCAAGTGTTTTTTGGTATTCAAATCTGGTCTAAAAATAATAATGTAGCACTTGAGGCTAAAGATCCAGCCCAGCAGGCCACCACTGGAGGCCAAGATGGAGAACACCTGAACAGCCACCATGTACTTCCCTTTGGTGCTCAGGTAGGCTGGCACAAAGGACACCCAAACACTGCAGAAGATCAGCATGCTGAAGGAGATCAGCTTGACATCATTGAAGGCCCCAGGGAGATTCCTTGCCAGAAAAGCCACTGTGAAGCAGACAGCAGACAGGAAGCCCATGTAACCAAGGGCAACATAAAACATGGTGACAGAACCTTCATTGCATTGTAGGATGATTTCTCCAGGCTGGGAGTGCACGTCATAATCAGGGAATGGGGGGAAAGTGCCCAACCAGATGCTGCAGATGACAACTTGGAGGCCAGAACAAGAAAGGACAATGGAGTTGGCCAAGCTCTTCCCCAGCCATCTCTGCACTTTATTCCCTGGTTTTGTGGCCAAGAAGGCTAACACTACTGTGATCGTTTTGGCCAAGGTTAAAGAAATGACAGTTGAGAAGATAATGCTGAAGGCTGTTTGTTGGAGGAGACAGGTCACTCTCCTTGGCCGACCAATGAATAGGAAGGAAGTCAAGATGGAAAATAGAAGGAAGACCAGGAGAATGTAGGAGAGGTCCCGGTTGCTGGCTTTGACAATTGGTGTTTCCATGAATTTAATGAAGATCCACAAGCCAAAGCCTGTGATTAAAGAGAGGAACAAGGCAATGGAAGTCAGGATAATCCCCAGAATTTCCTTATAAGAAAGATAGCTTTTAATCATGGGAATACAGTGAACCCGGTTACTGTTTGGATGCTGATCTTCTGGACATTTGATACATTTGTCTGCATCTGAAAAAGAGCAAGAGTAGGGTTTTCTTTAACATGTCCTTTAAGCAAATGCATTGTTTGGGTAAAGTTATTTTTGGTGTGAATGACTGTGTATAGGTGGAGTCAATATGTTTTTATATTTCCCTACAGCTGCAACCTCTTAATATTAATTTTCTTTTTTAATGTCACCATTTCATTAATGAATTTGTTGAGAGAACGAGGGAGGAAGTAAGGATTTAAGGAAGGCAGTTTCACCATTTCAAATTTTCACTTCTGAACCTGCTTAAAACTGAAGCTCAGCCTTTGGTCAATGGTTTAAGCTCCCAATGAGATCCAGCATACAATGGAGTGAAGTACATGCAAAGGATAGCTTAGCATAGCTTATTTATTTATTTATTTTAATTAAATTTCTATACCGCCCCTCTCCCGACTCGGGGCGGTATACAGCCAGAGATAAAAAACACAAAAGTACAATCAACAACAGTTAAAAACCTTTTAAAAGAATTATACTAACTGGCCTAAAAATTTCCATATAAAATTTAAATATGTTTTCAGAGCCCGACGGAAGGCCAGGAGATCCGTGGTGGTCCGGATTTCCGGGGGAAGTTCGTTCCACAGGGCCGGAGCTGCCACAGAGAAGGCTCTGCCCCTGGGGGTCGCCAGCCGACATCGTCTGGCCGACGGCACCCTGATGTGGCCCTCTCTGTGCGAGCGTACTTGCCACGGCCAGAGCTAAGAGACGTCGGACCAGCCTTTGGCTCCGTTCTCCGCTGCAGTTCCCCATCCGTGTGAAGGGTACTGTCCAGTGTCCCCTGGTCGTCTCTTTTTTTTCAGAGTGCAAGCTCCCAAAGTCTTGTTTTCTAGATTTGAGTTTGGAAACAATCTCCGAATGGGTTCTTAAATGTCAAACCACTCCATCCAATCCCACCAGCATGCTTCAAACATGCAGCGTGTTCAGGGTAACTTCCCTTGATGTGGCTGTAGACTAGTACAATGGCTGCTCCTTCCGTTCCTTATCACAGGAAATCTTTGGTCGCCGCTCAAATTCCAGCAAGCCTTGCCCACCTGCTTGGAAAGGCTTCCTCTCTGAAGGTTACACGGTTGTCAAGCATGATCAAATGATGCATCGCTTCACATAATTCCATGAGTCCCGCCTATAAATCAGGACTGTTAGAATTTCGTCCAGGCCAGCCACCACATGCCCCTCCCCACTTTTTGGGGTCAGCCCAGGTCACCCGCTTTGTCGGAATTGCTCCAAAGAGATTAAAAACATGCAGGGAGGGGGAAGGTGGCAATGGAGAAAGCAGTCCGAGTCCCACAGGGAAAGAAGCAGGAAAACTGCTGGTGGTTGATGCAGTCCGTGCATGACATAAATAACCATTGGCCCACATCTGCCAGATGCTTCTCAAAAAATTGTTGAAGGTTTGGCTTTGTGCAAGCCACTTGAGCTCCCAGCTCCTGTAATAAAACAACAATGGAGCCCTAGAAATAACCTGACACATAGACGGGCAGAAGAAAAAAGGCGAGAGTGAGTCTGAAGGAAGTTAATGGCATGCAATGTTGTTAAATAAATAATGTTTAGTTCCAACTTTCATAGTTAAAGAATTTTTGTGAGCTAAAAAATTGCCCTGAACATGGAGGCCTGTACGTTTAATCTCTCTGCTGTATCATTTGCTAGGAAGATATTGAAATCGCTTTGGAACAAGTGACTAAATATAATTGCAGAGAGCTTCAGAGGGCTCCCCTTCCATGTCCGATTCCGTCATGATAATTGCTAGTTTGCAAGAACAGAAAGTGTGGAAACAGCTGCTTTTAAAAGAGAAAGTGAGAATAAGACAAAGCAAATCTTGAACAAAGCAAAATCATCTTCTCTTGTGCTGGTATCCTTTCTGGCCTGAGTCATCCAATCAATCAGAGCCTTCTCTGTGGCAGCTCCGACATTGTGGAAGGAACTCGTCCCGGAGATACGTACCATCTCTGATCTCTTTCGGCCTGCCCTCAAGACTTATCTTTTTATCCAGGCCGGGCTATCCTGATTTCCTATATGTTCCCTTGGGATGGGTTTTTTAATTTTTTATTGGGGTTAGTATATATTTACTTTCAGCCTTTATTTAATTGTTTTAATTAGATTTTAATATTTGTCTATTTATTTCTGTATGTTTTAAGGGCTGTACACTGCCCTGAGTCCTTCGGGAGTAGGGCAGTTATATAAATTCGATAAAATAAATAAAATAAAATAAATGATGAATTGTCAGAGAAACACTCAAATATCCTGAAAAGCTTTTGCTTCGCAGGCGACTCTTTAGAACAATCTGAAATGGAAATGCTGAACAGTTTGGGCAAATTAGTACATTCCGGGTTCAGCTGAAATCCTCAGTAAGAGACCTGTCCCATTCCACTTCCCAGGTGGCGCCTTTTGGGGGTCCCAGAGGGCCCTCACCTGCACCTATCACAGGGATCTGGTGTGCAGCGCACCTGGAGGCACCACACGGAGGAATGTAGCAGTCAGCGGTGGTGTTGCTGGCGGGGTAGATTTCAGTTGATGAAACCAAAGAAGGGGATGGAATATTAAGCCTCAGAAACTTTAAGAGGCCTGACTTCAACTCACAGAATTGCCCAGCCAGCCAGCCAGGTTCTTGTTGAGATTGAGAAACATTGGAATAGTCAGAGAGATTCTCCTGGAAGGGAGGACCTGTCAACACGCCACTCCACCCCTCAAATTACCGGCTCCAGAGGAAAGTTCCAAAATCCAAAAGATTTTTCTTAGGCTAACTCAATATTACAGTAAGGAATGTTTACAAGCTGGCTGATAGAAGAAGAATCTCTTTGCCCAGCTCCAAACTGGGAAATAGACGCTGAAGAAATGAACTGGAAGCAGCTGCGTGAGAGGAGGTCTCCATTTTATTTAGTTAACCAGAGGCAGACACAGTGGCAGAAAGGCCTCTGGGGCGGCAGACAAAAATCAGTTCAGCAGGGGTTTTTATACCTTTTTTGGTGCATTTCACAAGCCTTTAGTTTACATTTCTTTTGCCCTTTTGTTTTAAGTGACTCCTATGAATTAGGCAAACTTTTGATTCTACCCTGGGGCTGGGGAGGTATAAATCCTTAAGGACAGCTTCCTTTATTTAATCCTGTCAATTAGTTTTGATTAGTTCTTGCTTGTTTTCTAGTTCTTGCTGGTTATCTGTTCAAATAGTGTCTTTCTTGCTGAATGAGAAAGTCTGCATTGTTTCTGTTTGCACAGTAGCTTTTGGGCATTTGGGCTGCTTCCCTGGTTTGAACTGGTCTTTTAGTAATTTTGGGATGAAGGAAATGGGGGGTCTGATCTTCTCACAAAGCAAAGAAAGAAAGGGAGTCACTCCCTTCTGTAATCAGGAAAAGGCAGGGGCCTCATAAAAAAGCCAAATTCAACATTTCCAAACAACAACAACAACCCAAAGAAAGTTGGATGAGCCTCTCTCGGTCCAACCCACCTCGCAGGGTTGTTGTGGGGAAAATAGGAGGAAATAAGGAATGTCAGTATGTTCACTGCTTTGAATTATAACAATTATAAAGGTGAGATATAAATAAATTCAGAGGTTGGTGAGCTATGTGTTAAGCTCCAGGTGATGATGATAGAACCAGAAATAGATTTGGGGGGAAATTGCCTAACCAGTACCACTAACACCTATTCAGTTGAGGACAAATGAAAATTATGCAACGTTCTGAATGAATCCATGGGGGAAAATGTTCTGCTAGGTGACTTGAATGGATAAGAAATACAGAAAAAGTATTTGGATAATTCAGAGACTGGAGAACAAACAGGTGAAGATTCTTGCTCTCTTTGTTTGTTTAAAATACATGATTTAAGCTCAAGTATGTTTGTTTTGCAGAGGAAAAAAAGAATGAATACCAATGTTAAGAATGATTGATTTCTTTATGATGGAAGATTGAGAGTGAAAGATCCCAGATAGTGAAAGGTTCTGGATGCAAACAGACCATTTCTGGGTATGTCAAGAATAAAGTTTGGGAAGGAATGGGAGGAAATTTTTTAAAAGCAGCATGAAAACAATTGCAGCAAGACAAATTACGAACCATTTGTAGCCGATGAGCAGGCTGACTCCGAGGGCACCTGCAAGAGATATAAGTCACTAGCTGTTTGTACCCGTGCTCTGCTACGGATTTGGTAAAATTAGGCATGGTAAGAAGCTATTAAACATAGAGAAAGAGAGAGGAAGAGAGGGAGAATGAGAGAAGGCAAAACTGGAGGAGCGGGTAGTGGGGCAATGCATGCGAGCCTCGTCCTCGTCCGTGACCTCACTCACCTGCACTGCCGCTCCTCGCCCGCCATGACTCTGGCCACTATCTCCGAAACTGTGGATGGTTGGGATGAACGTTTGAATGACGCCAGAGGTATGCCCCTTTCCACTGCCTCCTTGGATTGGCCCAGTGCGGGCGTGGCGTGGCCAGGTGAGGAGAACAGGCTGCATAGGCCCTCCAATCAGGAGAAAGGAAACAAATGATATTTTGTCCAATCACAATCTCTGGAATTAAAAAATTGAAATAACTTGCGTAAAAATATTTCAAAAAATCCTTTCTTAGTGAGCGCCTAGATGCCAAGATGAACAGATCTACCAAATTTCAGGTTTATAGCTTTAATAGTTTTAGAAATCTCGTGATGAGACAGTCAGTGAGTAAGTGGTATTTTGCATATATATATATACTAGCTGTTTGTACCCGTGCTCCACTATGGATTTGGTATAATTAGGCATTGTAAGAAATTATAAAACAGAGGAAGAGAGAGGGAGAATAAGAGAGAAAGAGAGGGAGAGGGGGAGAGAGAGAGAGGGAGAAAGAAAGGGAGAAAGAGAAAGAGAGAGAATGAGAAAAAGAATGAGAGAAAGAGAGGAAGAATGAGAGAGAGACAGACAGATAGAGAGAGTGAGAGAAGGGAAGAGAATGAGAGAAAGAGAGGGAGAGAGAAACAGAAAGAGACACAGACAGAGAGACAGAGAAAATAAGAGAGAGAATAAGAGAGAGAGAGACATATACACACAAACAAAGAAAAAGAGAGACACAGAGAGAAACTGAGGCAGCAAGGCAGGGCTGAGAATTTGAACTGCTCACTCGGCTTCTGCTGGAAGCAGGGCACTTCCCTGGTGCTTGGCAGCTTCTTGTTGGGCCCATTTGGAAGACCGGACACACACACACACACACATATACATTATGTGTATGTGTATGTGTGTGTAAAAAAGGCAGAGAATTTAGTGGGTTTTTTTTCTCTTTTCCAGTGTCCAGCCAGGGATGGATTCTATCTGTCCAAATTTATTTGGCATTTGAACCACGTTCTCTCTTTGGTACACCAAGTTTTTCTTCTCCTTGTCCTCGCTGCTAGCGCTGGGCGTCTGCTTTTGTTCCGCTTCGTTCATCAGACTCGTTTTGTAGTTTTGTACCTTCCCTGACTAAACCAAACCCACCCATGGATCCTAGGAGGTTTTCATCCTTGGTTTTGTGCATTTCTGTAGAGATGTAGTGGTCTTTTACGTATAACACAACTCCGCCTCCTCTTTTGTTGGGTCGGTTTCTTTGGAATAGTATCTTTCCAGTCATGAGTTTCATCCCACCAAGTTTCAGTAATGCCAACCATAACCATATCTGCTTTCGTGTATTGAAGTTCACCCTGCTTCCTCCCTAAACTTTGAGCATTCATGTATGGGTGTTTGAGCCCTTTATGGGTCTTGGGTATGTTTCTTACATCTCCTGCTTTACAACTGGGTTTTCCATCCTTTCCATCACTCTCTACTCCATTGTGTTTTTTTCTCCTTCTTCTTCTTCTTCTTCTTCTTCTTCTTCTTCTTCTTCTTCTTCTTCTTCTTCTTCTTCTTCTTCTTCTT
>JANHFO010029835.1:0-11535 GCA_032468095.1 Pareas carinatus | reverse complement strand
TTTCTTTCTTTCTTTCTTTCTTTCTTTCTTTCTTTCTTTCTTTCTTTCTTTCTTTCTTTCTTTCTTTCTTTTTTTTTTCTTTCTTTCTTTCTTTCTTTCTTTCTTTCAGTGGAATTTGGTCTCCTTGTGACTTCATGCATTCACATCTTAAAACCTATGATAGAATTGACTGAAGATATGCATATACCTTTTAAATTTTAATGCTTCTTGAGGCGGTTGTCGAATTTTAAAACACAGGCTTGCAATGGACTATATATAGGCTCTGCCTAAATTTGTAGCTAATTATAATTCCATCAATATCTTTTTATTATTATTAAAAAATGCTTTTTACACTCAATTCTATACAGGAACTTTTTATGCCCGAAGTCTTAGAAATGTGTACTTGCCAAAATTATTGGCATTTTGCTCCTTCCAACTTGCACTTACTTCCTCGTGCACATGGCAGAAATTCAATAAATATATGAACTTCAGCATATTCATATACCCCACTTGTTTTCTTAAGCTTTCGAGTCACACTTTATGAAGACGTTTATAGATATTGGATAGATGCAAACTTTAGAGCTGGCAGTGAATTGTTTTAAAACAAGTCATGACTTTAACTCTATTAGTTATGAAGGTGTGTCCCTTTAAAAAGTAAGCTTAGGCAGGCTTTAGAAAGAAAACGGAGGCAGTATATCAAGCTGAAATGGCATGCCTTAATATTCTGACTCATCAGAATGTCAAATCCTACCGTTCGCTTAGAAGAATCGTCTGTTATTCATCACCTCTATCTAACTGTGCTTCTTGGTGGCCCAGCACTAGTAGATCTCAAGGTTAGAAACAAGTCATGATACCCCAGGAACAGCTACTTAACTCACTAGTTCTACATGCTTTTGCGTTTGTGTGTAAGTATGTGTATGTACAAACACACACACACCAACCAAGGGCAAGGCAAGAAGGGATGGATGGAAGCCTGACAAAGAGAGATGCAACCTAGAATTAAGGAGAAACTTCACGTCGGTGACAACAATTAATCAGTGGGATAGCTTGCCATCAGAAGTTGTGGGTGCACAGCCACCGAAGGTTTTTAAGAAGAGATTGGACAACTGTTTGTCTGGAATGGTATAGTGTCTTCTGCTTGAGCAGGAAGGTGGACTAGAAGACTGACAATGTCCCTTTCAACACTGTGATTCTGTAATTCTGTAACCCAGAAACTCAGCCAATGAAATATGAAAAAAATGTAATAGCTTGTCCTGGTAGAGTCCTATATCTTACATAAACACTCTTGCTTTTCTGAGTCACTAATATGATTTATTGTCTTTCCTTACAATGTACACATGAATATATGTCCATAAATAAATCTCTAGACTGTTGTTCCTCAGGGAAAAAAATGAATGCTCTTAATTCAGAGGTATTATCTAACAGTGCAACCAGGCTGAAAGACTAGTACATTCATTTGAGGGTCAACATTTGCAAAATCACCAATAGAGGCAATCCTCGATTTGCGACTGTAACTGAGTCCAAAATTTCTGTTAAGTGAGACATTTGCTAACTGAGTTTTGCCCCATTTTACAAACTTTCTTGCCACAGTTGTTAAGTGAATCACTGTATTTGATAACTTAGTCACCTGGTTATTAAGTGGATCTGTCTTCTCCATTGATTTTTATTGTCAGAAGGTCGCAAAACGGGATCACATGACCTTGGGACACAGCAACGGTCATAACTATGAACCAGTTGCCAAGCATCTGAATTTTGATCACGTGATCGTGCTGGTGCGGCAAAGGTTGTAACTGTGAAAAACACTCAGAAGTCACATTTTTTTCATTGCCACTGCAACATTGAACGGTCGCTAAGGAAACTGTTGTAAGTGGAGGACTACCTGTACAGCATTATCTGAACAATTTACAGAGTCAGAATATTGCCCCCAACAATCTGGGCTCTCATTTTACCAATCTAGGAAGGATGGAAGGCTGAGTCATCCTTGAGCTGGTCAGGATCAAACTGCTGGCAGTGAGCGATGAGTTAGCCTGCAATACTGCATTCTAACCACTATGCCACCACAGCTCTTAGGGGGAGGAGTGGCAGAATAGAAATAGCAACAGCAGTTAGACTTATATACCACTTCACAGTGCTTTATAGCCCTCTCTCAGTGGTTTTACAGAAATCAGCATATTGCCCCCAACATTCTGGGTCCTCATTTGACCGACCTCGGAAGGATCGAAGGCTGAGTCAACCTTAAGCTAGTAGGACTCGAACTGCTGAACTTACTGGCAGCCGACTGTTAGCAGAAGTAGAATGCAGTATTGCACTCTAACCACTTCGCCACTACAGAGAGCTAAAAAGAGGGTTCAGCCTAGAATTCCTACATAGCCACAAGCATCTCTTTCTTATCTAACTCCAAAGAGGTGTTAACTGTTAGTCAGTTGAGAGGATTCCTGTGCATTGGTTATTCAGGAATACATCTGTTTAATTTGACCTTCATGTGTGGATTTATTTTTTTACACCTGACAGATAGATGCTACATAGTTTAGTAGAGACATTGATAGATCGATAGACAGTTAGAAACACATAATCCATGCAGTGAAAATACGTTTGCACACCTACAAAAAGTTAACAACAGATCCAAAAGCAGGCCAAAGAAGAAAATGAGCAGACTCAAATTAGCTAGAAAAAACTCCCTTTCAAAATATTATTTACTTCTCATGTAATTGAAATGGGGAAAGGAATAACAGATTTGGGGTAAAAAAAAGAATTAAACATCTTAACTAAAATGAGAAAAAAAGGCAATTATAACGAACAGAGACACAGAATATCTTTGCTATAAAAACTTACAGCTTGGAAGTATTTAATTTTTTTTTGGGGGGGAGACTATGTTATAAAATTGGCAATGGCACCAGCAAATTTAGCAAGAAGTAAATTTATCCTTTGCTTCCCATAATGTATCCAATAAAACAGATTGGAATTAGAAAGAGAAAGAGTAAATCATTTTTCTTGCATAAATGATAATTACTTTCTGGAATTAACAGTACAAAATGCGAGGATAGCTAGGGATAGGGAAAACTTCGCTATTTCCTTTTAATTGAGATTTTTATGTTCCCATTTTGCTTCTTTTGACCCAACCTCCATATCACTGTAGAGATTGAGCACAGAGGACAGGAAAAAGAAAAATCAGCAACAGAGTTTAAATTCACAAACACAAACGCAGACTTTTTTTCTTAAACATGGGGATGGAAGGGTAAAAAATATAAAAATTCCTGGTTGCAGGAATTGGGTGTGTCTAGTTTAATGAAAAGAAGGACTAAGGGGTGACATGATAACAGTGTTCCAGTATCTCAGGGGTTGCCACAAAGAAGAGGAGGAGGGTCAAGCAATTCTCCAGAACACCTGAAGGCAGGAGAAGAAGCAACGGATGAAAACTCATCAAGGGGAGAAGCAACCTAGAACTAAGGACAAATTTCCTGAGAGTAAGAATAACCAATAAGAGGAACAAGCTGCCTCCAGAAGTTGTGTGTGCTCCAACATTGGAGCTTTTCAAGAACAGATTGGACAACCATTTGACTGAAATTGTATAGGATTTTCTACCTGAGCAGGGGGTTGGACTAGATACTACCACAGAAGACCTCCAAATCTGCTATCCTGTTATGAGTCTTGCCTAGCAGCCCTAACTTCCTCATTCTTAAACATAAGGGACATGGATCTAAGTTCTAATCGACCTATAAATTTGGAAATTATTCATAAATCAGGTAAATTGTGTATAGGAAATGAGACAAGAGACATTTCTCTACCACCTCTACTAATGGATATAGCCTAAATGATATTAAATGACTGGACGAATTTATCGATAGAGCAAATTTTTTGCTATCTGGAACATTTGTACATTTCTGTCTTCGGAGTCAAAATGCCATTCTATTATCAGCTGCTGTTCCCAAAATGGAGGAAAGCATAGAAAGCATCTCAGCCGTTTTTTTTTTCATTTCCTGAACATGTGATTAGCCACACTAAAAAATGGGATTCCTTTTAATTAACTCCTTGTTCTGATAGCGCAAAGGTTTTCCCATGCACCTTATGAAGGAAATGGTATTTCTTATTTTAGACTTGCAATCAGTAGACAGTGATGTGTATTGGCTTGAATCTTGCACAACATGAACTGCTTGCAAAGAACGAGTCTATCTTGCAAAGTATCGATTCTGCCCAGGGTCTGGGAAGAAGTGGGAAAATCCCGGCTCCTGATTGGTCACAGCTGTGACTCGTCAGAAAGGATAAAAGGGAAGCTTGCAAGCTTGCAAAGCAGCTTCTGATAGCATCTTCTGTCTGTCTTCGAGTCACCTTGCTGTCCTCTGAATAAATCCTGTTTTGGTTCACTCAAGCCTGGTCATTGCCTTCTGCCCACAACATAAAGACAGAATCATTTTCTAAGGCATATGTGCCTAGAAAACACAGCGGTTCTTAAAAGTGCATGCCCAATCATTTCAAGGATTTAGGGTTTCTTATTATTGCTGTTCTTTAGATAAAAATTTCACTTTGTGATATATTTCCATATAGTTTTCCAAGTATTTGCAGATATTTATTTTTCTTTCTTTATTTGGAAGGTTAAGAGGCCATCAGTGCAATTTAATTACCAATTATTGCAGCCTGAATATTTTGTATGATTTTCCTCAAACCGTTAGGCTTAATTAGGGTGCATGGAACCTCCTGTTCATAAACCAGATGAAATCATCATAGCTGTAATGTCGTGTTTTGATCTTACTGAGCAAGAAAATAAAAGGCTAATTAGAATGTGTTTCAGTGTATACAATGTGTGCTGTGAATGTCTATTTGTGTGTGTTTTGGTGCGTATAGATAAGCATGCAGCCTTATATCAGCACTCCATTATTTATTATTAAAATTACTTGATTTGTCATCAAATTCAGGATTTCGTTCTAATATTCCTCCGTTTTGCAGTCATTTTCTACCCTACATTCACAATATTTATTACTTATCAAATATATATGCTGCTCACCTGATGGTTCATTGCAACATTGAGTAGTTTGCAACATAATAAAACATATGGACGTTTAAAAAAATGCAAATATCAAAACATTAAAATTGCAAGAGATTAAACCAACTGAAAAAATGGGTTTAGCATGGAAAGGTGAGGGCGTCTTATATAAGAACTTAAATACACTAATGTTGTAGTAATATATTCTTATTCAACAAGATGGGATAAAATGCCAATAGTTTTTCCTTTTTTTCCTTTTTCTGTGCACCTTTTTTAATGCTTTATCTGTTTGGGTTTTTGTGGGGTTTTTTTGTCTTGGATTTTTTTATTTTGTATTTTAACTTTATTATGAATAATGTAATATTTTCACCACCATCATCATCTTAGCCATTGTCTATCCACTGCAGCATGTTTCCAACCCATACGGTCCTGAGCTTTCTTTTGCCAATTGGGCTTCCAATAGTTGCTGATGTCATTGCTCCATCTTGCGTTTAGGTCTCTTTCACGGACACTTTTTATCGAGTGGCTGCTAACCACATTTAATATGCTGTTCAATTTCCTTGATTGTATCATCTTCCATTGAAATCTGTTGCCCGATGTATATGCAGCAGTCTATTATGTCTAGTTCTTTTCCATATACACCTATGAACTTAAACACATGCTTGTGGGTAATAAGCTTTAATTCTTTTGATAAACTTTCTGAATATCACTCACCTATGAAAATCACTTGCTTATCCTTTCTCACTGTAGCTCTGATTAAGCAAGGGTCTGATGTCCATCCAAAAGATTTCCTTCTAATTTTAAAAATGTCTAGTGAACATCACTTTAGAATGTCTGTTTCAACTCCTATCAGCAGCTGATATTATTTAAAAATGAGGTCTTTTTTCCGTTTGGAAACTCGACGATGGATGAATAGGGTGCCCACGGGGTGCATGCATTTAGTTTTCATTGTGATAGGCACTTCTCCATTATTTCTGGGTTGTTATTATTTGTAGGCATTGTACCGGCTTTAATAGCATGCTGCCCATATTCCATTCATCCTTTAAGAAACACCTAGGTCCTTTTCAGAAATATGCAAATCTGTTTTGTACATCTTGATTTAGTGGTAGCTAATCTAATAATGAAAAGCTCCTGTTTTCCATCATGCAGCTCTCGGCTCCTAGATATTAAATCTTCTGATATAATAATAGAAAAAAGGTTTATACACTACTCTCACCTCAAAAAAAAGCTTTAAGGACAATACTCTGCACCTTAGGAAGCCCCTGCTAACAGCAGCATCTCAAATATTTCTATGACCATATAACCAAATAAATGTGCAATATTCTTGGTGCAGTCTTGATCTCCAAGATTTCTGATCAACTTATCTCATTCAAATTGTTCCTATTTGCTAACTATAGAAAAAGAAACACCGGGGAAAATAGTCTGAATCGATGACGTCTACTTTAGCAAATGAACCACTATAATCAGTTCCAAAGGACCCGCTTGCATTAAAGGAAAAACAAGAAAGCAGACTTCTCCATTGCTTAATCAAAGGCAACAATAAAATGGGACAGATTAATTAACCAGATTTTTTCACACAGCTGCTAAGGAAGCCCATCTTAAAATACAGACCTGATATAAGCAAGCAATAAATAAGCCACCCCACTATTTTATAAAGGAGATGCACAAATCCCATCAGATGTTCAGTGTTTCTTTTTATCCGTGTACTAGGAAATTGATTTTTCGTGTTATGAATCTTCAAAGCTGAGTGGGAAAACTTGGTGTTTTCACAAATGTTGGTCACGATCAGGAGTTCTCAATCCCCAGGTGGTGACTCACCACGGGGCCGCGGCCTGTTCAGAGTTGGGCTGCAAGAGAAATCAGCAAGGGCATGAAGCCAATGGACATTTACGCGTGAGCGTCCTCGTCTCGTGAAAAGGAAGCTTCAGACGTGAGTACAAGTGACTGTCATTCACACAAGTGCACACGAGTACAAGCACCCTCCACTCAGCTCTGTTTATGCAGGTGGCATGCACACATACCCTTCACTTACACAAATGGAGCTTTGCACATGAGTCGAGGGTGCTTGTACTTGTGCAAGCCAGTCGCACAAATAGAGCGATGTGCAAGGACATGTGCCTGCCACTCACACACACACCATCCGTGCCGGGCCAGGCTGAGCTGCCAAGCTGGAAACTTTGGGAACCCCTGGTCTAGATTACCAAATGATAAATATTTTTTTTAAGAAGACTCAAATCCTCATCAATGAAAGGAGGAGGCGCTCAGATTAGAGCTATGACATGCTCTGATTCCAGGTTTTCAAAGGGATTTATTTCAATCTATTTCAATCTATATAGCTGCCCATTTCACCAGTGCAACTTTGGGCAGCCAATAGGAGTTAGAATATGGGCACAATGAATATTAAAAAATAAAAGCGCCATCCAAATGACTTGATACTATAGGAAAAGAAGAGGCAGAGCCTGGGTAAGGAGTCAAGAGGGGAATAAGTCGAGAGTCACTAGAGTCCAAACCCTCTTGAATTCCATTAATTCTTATCTAGCGCCAATTTACTCCTCAAGGTTAGTTGACTTGATTCTTGGGTATAAAAGTAAAGGGTTTTTCCCCCCTGCACATGTGTGCCAGTAATGTCCGACTCTAGGGGTAGTGCTCATCTCCATTTCTAAACCGAAGAGGCAGCGCTGTCCGAAGACGCTCCCGTGGCCATGTGGCTGGCATGACTAAATGCTTAAGGAGCATGGAGTACTGCTACCTTCCCACTGAAGTGGTCCCTGTTTTTCTACTTTCATTTTTACATGTTTTCAAATTGCTAGGTTGGCAGAAGCTGGGGCCAGTAACAGGAGCTCACTCTGTTACGCAGCACTAGGGATTCGAACTGCCGACCTTCCGATCGACAAGCTCAGCGTCTTTATTCGCTGAGCCACCATGCCCCTTAGCCTCTTGGGTATAGGCATGTGCAATAAATCATATTAAATGGAATTCCATGAGGTGGGTTCCGATTCTTTGTCCCTGACAGATGCAGAGTTGCTTCCAACGTATCACCAACAGCATCAGACCGGTGGTTCTCCTCGTCCCATATCTGTGAAAATAAGCTTGCTATTTACCTTTTTGCAAAAGCTGAGCAAGAGTTGGGACTAACCAAACCTCATCTGATATGGTGTTGCAGAGGGAAGGCACAGCTAAGGAAAAAAGAAAGCTTTCTTATCTCATAATCCCTAGTATACAAAACCTGTAGCACCTCTTTTGTCCAACCTAACAAGAAGGATGAGACAATGAGCGCATCAAGGAGTCTTCCAGATACTTTGGTTCCATGCCATATAAGGACTTATAATGGACTATCATCACTTTGCATTTGTAACTGGAAGCCACTGCAGTTCATAGGGCAGAGGTGTAACTTCTGCCAAGAGAGCCATGCCCATAATTGCCCACATCAATGAATTCCTGACCAATTGAAGCTTCCAGGTGTTCATCAAGGGCAGCCCCATGCACAGCACATTGCAACAACCCACTCAAGAGATGTGATGGAATACAGTGATGCAAGTGGTTCCCACAGGAAGGAGGGATCAAATTCCAAGAAGAGGGTATTGGTGAAAGCCCAAAGCTGGATCATGAGAGGGGAATAGATTATAATAAATATGCTCCCTATCTTTTTTGACATATGGATTTGATAAATAATAATTAATAAATCCTAAATAAATTTAAGGTAGGCACTCCCTTGAATCTGTTACATTAGGGTATATTGTGCAAGCAAATGAAGAACTGAGCTTTGGCTGGGTTGTGTTATGACATTCTTGGGCTAGGCCTGGCAGGAGGTCAGAGGTCAAAGCACAAGTGACCAAGCGATGTGCCTCCTGATCCAGAAAAGAGTGAAAATTGGTGCAGATCATGAAGCTGTGCAAAAGCTTTCTGGCCACCACTCCTGCCTGTTCTTCAAATATGGGACCCCGTTCACATTTTTGTATAGGCTAGCACCATCCATTCAGATCTATGAATGGGATATCAAATCCAAGAGGCTCTAACATCCAAATTCATTTTCTCATAGAGTCACATGGCCATCCAGTAGCTATGCATCTGTTTTACCAAGATGTCCCCATTGAGCAAACTCATACGTTGTCTTCAGAACCAAAGATCTACCCAGCAGGAATATCAATACAGTCCAATACATCAGAACAGAAGGAGGGAAGTAATGTCCGTTCAATCTGAGTTGACTGTGCCAGTCACTATTTCTTTCAGAAAAGATAAGACTTCTCCTGCACGTGTCTTGGGAGATGATTGGGGACAGCATAACCGGTAACTTTGCCAAGTAGAGCTAATGCCATTCAGCCTTAACCAGGAATCAAGCGAGTCTCCTGAAGTTCTTCCGATTCAGGTATAAAAAATCCTCTAACCGAAATTCATGTCAGTGTCTGTGAGGAAACTCTGAATTCTTCCAGATATTTCTAAAATGAATTTGCGGCTGCTCTAGAATACATGAACTATGTTGAGAGACTTCAGAGCTAGAAAAATCAGTGGCTCAAGATTATGTGGACAATGCCTAAATCACCCATATTGCAACTGTCACAAACGGCAAAAATTCTGCTAATATTATTGAACTTTAATTAAAACATACCTATTTATTTACTTATTTAATTCATTTCATTTCTATAGCCACCCATCTCAACTAGTGACTCTGGGCAACATACATCATAGAACATAAAAACAATTAAAACAATATTCTCATTCTGTCTGTCTGTCTGTCTGTCTGTCTGTCTGTCTGTCTGTCTGTCTGTCTGTCTGTCTGTCTCTCTCCTCTCTCTCTCTCTCTCTCTCTCTCCCTCCCTCTCTCTTGCATTTAGACACACATACACATACACATAGGCACTAAACCACAAACATATGCAAACAGACTCAAATCACCACAGATTCCCCTTCAGAGCACAACCAAACAGTGTGCTCTTTAGAATTTCATTGACTGAAATGACAAATGTATATTGTGTTTTTACCACATCAAATTTAAACATATGCATTATTTGCATGTTCTCCTTTCCTCCTCTCCCTCTCTCCCTCCCTCCTTCCCTCCCCCTCCCTCTCTCTCTTTCCTGGAGGAAAAAAAAGAGGAAAGAACAAGTGAAGTGAGAAAATAGAACAGCCTAGATTCTAATGCAATGTTTCTGTACAGCAAACCCAAAGGAGATGAATCTGCCCATATTGGTTTCAAACTTTACCAGAAACAGCTTTCGAAAATAAATTATAATTTAGAATCCTCTCCATGGAGAATTTTTCCTGAAACTCTTTTGACTCTCAGGTAATTTCTCAGTTGTTTCATACAGAAAAAGCCTCTTTCCTCTTGCTTCAAATTTTGGTTTAAGTAGAAATTCAGCGCCAATCCCAGCACTCAATGAGACAGACGGCATAGAAATTTAATAAACAAACAAACATACATTAGCAATAACATATGTCTGTCTTGCTTCCTTGGGCATATTTTCTGTTATGCTTTGGTACTAAAACCAGAAAGCTTTTCCATCACAAGTTATAGATTTCCAGCAGCACATTCTTGGTGTGTTGAATTATGTATAATGGCAGAACTGTTCGTGTGGAACATGGTTTCTGTTCAGAATTTTCTCTTTTTTTAAAAAAAAAAGCCAAAGTAAAATGCATAACAAAGAACGATGTTTCTCTGGGGGAGAATAATTTAATATCATCATTACTACGCCTACGTGAAAGTGTTGAAATGCAATTCTCAATGACACACTAGAGACGGAGCAGAATTGGGTATTCAGTTGTTTTCTATAATTCTAATGTTATTTATTTAGTTTTCTTAAAAAAATGAATTCAAGGATCATTTGAGAAGATAGATGCAAAGTCCAAGGATCTGTTTTTAGTAGGGGTAACTTCACCTACATATATTCTTAAGGGATGTCAACATTCCGACTTTCAAACTTTGGCCCAAAAGCCATTTCAAGAAACAAACAAACAATGAGAATCCAAGAAGGAACATAATTCCAGGTCTATGACTGCCATGATAATAAACCATACATTTTTCATGCTTTCTCCACACACAAAATCCTCTCCCACTTCTCCCAACATTGATCCTTCACAGACTTCCCAGTCAGCCTTCAAATTCCTATATGAGAATTCTTGTAGTCAGGAGACAACATCTACAGAACTTCACTTTCTAATTGAAATGCTAGTCTATATTCTTTAGAGGGAAAAGCTCTGGAATAGTTTTGCAATACTTGCTTTTCTTTCAACAAATAAATGGAAACATTTTTTTTTTTTAGCGAAGATATCCTTGGGGGATATTCTGTGCAGCCTGCTCCATCCTAGCCAGAATTGCAAACACCAATTCTCTCTTTTCTTAATTGCTTCTCAACAGGCAGCTCAAACAGTAGAAAGAGCATCCCTCACATATATATCTTCCAAGTGCTTGTTACAAGGTTATGCCGTTCCATGTGCTTTCTGAAATAGTAAATGGCAAGCACCAGGGACCGACGGCATATAGAGAAATATCTTCTGGCAATGAAGCAAAGATCTGAGACAAACACACCCTCCCTATTTATTTTATTTAGATGTATGTAGGTCACGAGATCTCTTATGGAACT
>JANHFO010029783.1:0-11538 GCA_032468095.1 Pareas carinatus | reverse complement strand
CTTCAACAATTCCAGTATCTTCACACATTACATGAGGCAACTTTTTCTACCACTTGATATTACAAACCAGTCACACACATCTATCTAAAATACCATATTAGCATAGCTAACTATACTAAGTCCATAGCGTAGCACGGGTACCAAGAGCTAGTATAAAGATAAATGATAAATATGTGACTAAATCATTGAAATTTACATTGTTTTTATAGATTTTTATAAAATGATGAATTTTTATAAAATTATGTAGTATTACTAGATAATGTCAGAGAAATTAACTAGAATGTATAAAGGCATTTAAAGTTCATGTTGGAAATGTGAACAACATGAAGAGATACCTCCAGTGCTCCTAGCATCACTGGAACCACTTTACTCTCCACATCCTCCTTCAGTCCCTGGTACTTCTTCAGCTTCTCATACTCCTTCCTGATGTTGCTGTCACTTGGCATTACTACATCTATCACCACTGGCTTTTGATCTTTGTTTGCTATCATGATGTCTGGTTGATTGACCAGTATATCTATCTAGAAGTCTCACAAGATCTTATACTGGTTATTCTCCATAACCTGTGAAAAGGGGGTGTCTAGCCCATACACTATGCACATGTCCCTGTATAAAATGCCAGTTACTTAGTTGTGCCGTTAAGTGTGTACTATTCCTGCCTGGATATTACACCTTGTCGCTATGTGTTAGACTGTCTGCGAGGCTTCTCTGTACAATTTGCATCTTGGATCCTGTCTGGTGTGGTAAACTTTTGCTTTTATAGAATTGGTACTTAATGGTTTTTCATGTGCTCCTGTGATCAATGCCTTAGTGCAGTCTTTTGTTAGGATTTCTCAGTTTCTGCCGCCTCACCTGTGTTTATGGTATATCCATTCAAGATCTTGTCTTGCCGTGGCAGTTCCTCTAGTTCAGTGGTTCCCAACCTTTTCTATACTCCGCATCCCTAAAGTGCTTCTGATATATTCTTGCATCCCTTACAAAAGTTATACCTGATTTGATGATGAAAGCGCTCAATTTCTAAACCCAATTTTTCGCACAATCAGTTGGGAAGCCCCAGTTTAGTTTATCTTTTTCCCATGTCTGCTGCGGCCACAGGCATTCTCCCAGTAGCTCATCTTTGGATGCTATTGTACTGATGTAGTCCTGTATGTTGTGGGTTTCCTTAGGACAATAACTTTGACACTCACCAGATCCTGCCATCTTCTTTCTGACTGGTATACAGTGTCTGAGTGTTGGACCTGGGGTGGAAACTCCATACATTGTGAGAAGCTTCTGGGTCTTCATATTGGCCGCTTCCATGTCCTACTATCCTTTGTTTACTATACCAGCAGGGTATCTAAAGACTGGCAGGGGACACATGCTGATGGCATGGATCCTGTTCTTCCCATTGAACTAGTTCTTCAGGACCTGTCTTATCTTTTGGTGGTACTTGAATGTTGTTGTCTTCCTTGCCTCACTATTGTAGTTCCCATGTGACTGTGGGATATCATGGTACTTGTAGTTGGTCCGCATGTCTTCTTTGTGGCTCACTGATAGTTCTAACCCACCATTTCCGCTCTTTTGACTACCATCTATCCACATTTTTAAAGTCTGAATGATATCTCAGTGTTCTCCTTGTAAGATCTGTGTCAAGTAGATTAGTGAGTTGATCTCTTGTTCATTCTTGGCATACAGTTCAATGTCATTCATGGAGAGGAGGTGGTTGATGGTAGATCAATGCTAACCAACTTTAAAAAACGTTTGTAAGTTGCCCAGAGTCTCCTCTTGATGAGATGGGTGGCATACAAATCAAATAAATAAATAATCCCATTGTCCAATGGCATTAGGCCCTGTTGAATTGCGGAGATAGAGGACGACCTCAAAGAGCAACTATTTGAATCAAAATGGTTCCTGTCTGAATAGGTAATGCAGTAAGTTGTACAAAGGTTGTTCAGTTTTATGTAAGGCTTATTAAAGATGATACAGTAAAATATTACTTTTTTGAAAAGAAAATACAGAGGAAAGAAAGGCCTCCATTCCATACCCCTATCAACATTGGCAGGACAAAGGTACGTCATATAAATAAGGAGCAAATCCCATCCTCACTAGCACTGATGCTGTTACCTAGTTGGATAATGAAATATCTGCACGCAAACAACCAGGCTCAGATAGCACCAAGATTTCACCATTCAATCCTAATATACATATATTCTTGACTATTAGAAACACATTTTCTTAGGCTATATCACTGTTTTAAGAGTTATGGACATGTAAGGTCTAAGTAGGAAAATGGATAAATAAAATTGGAAGGCCAGAATTGTTTTTAATTTCTTCAGTGGCATTTTGCAGGGTTTACTTTTTTTCCAATGAAGAGGCAAAGGAAGACTTTTCAAGCAATGATATCTAACTTTACTGGAGTTTCTTGTTGATTGTGTGCTTTTTTTTTTAAAAAAAAGTTTCATTGATGTTTTCTATATCCTTTGTTATCTTTTTCCACTCACTATATAATTTGCCAGACCAAAACCAACCTGAACTCATATCCCAGGCTTTTGGAGACAAAAGTAACTGAATGGAAGTGGTAGGTAGATACTTTTTTTAGTATGATGCTGTTCTTGGATTTTTTTAAAAAAATCTTCCTTGTCATTTCCCCCCCATTAGTTTGTAAAGCGCAACACATTTTTATAATAAAGATGATGAATTTAACAGCAAACTGGCAACTGAATAGAAATTACAAACCTTGAAACTGGGAGAAAATTGCCCATAAAGTCAATCAGGGAGAGCAGGCTTTAAATTTATTATTTACTCATTTAAAAACAGCATAGATGATAGGAATTGCAGAATATTTGGTAGACATCCTTAGTTTAGATGGATGATGTTTCCCCCCCTTTATTTAAGAACTAGAGAGTTTATTAAAAGATGACCTTGCTATCTTACAGGTATGACATTTTTCAGCCTTTGTAAGATTTTAAAAATATTTAACATTACAAATAATTTTTGTTGCACATCATAATTGAACATCTATTAATTGTGCAGTCATTAATTTTTATGGTTATAATTCTGCTACAGTTCAAAAATAATTTTAAAATGTTTTGAAGTTAACAAAAATCGTGAGTTTTTTCAGAGTTTTGCTTATTTGTTTATGTGAAATGAATATATAATGGTTATGGAATTCTAGAATCTTCGTATTATATATGCTTGTTGCCTATTTTATAGGCAATTGCAGTACGTAAAGTGTTTCTGTAGAATTACTATGTTTCTATTCTGTTTATTTTTGATGACTGCAGATTGGTATGCAACCCCCCCTTGTCCATATTATGAGATAGATCAAGCTGCAACAAACTAGCTCAATGATAATTTTCCTGTCTTAACCATATTGATTACAAATAATGAAAATTACATATTTCAACTGAGTTGTTATCAGTTTGGGAAAGTCTGAAAATTTTTGGCAGAATTTTTCCAGTGTATCTGTAATCATAAAGTTATTCCAAGGCAAGAAAACTATGCATAAATACTTTTAAATAATATGGCACTAATTATATTGCATGTTTGTAAATTTTTCTTTTCAGTACAATAATACTTGAAAAACAAAATAAAATACAATAAAGTGCACAATAATTGGCTAATGTAAAAATCAAAATCTTGTCCTTTAACCATTTTATTTTGGATAATATTCTCAACAGTTATTGTGCTTACTGTTGTTCATTATTGACAGTATCAGTCTAACATCAAAGAGAATGGTCTTATAATAATACCAAAGCAATGATAATATTTATATTGCAATTAAAAATGTGGAACAGAAATAAAGTCATAGCAATTAAAATACACAGAATTAAAAAAGAAACATACTACACACTTAGGCAGCTCTAAAGATATAAGCAATTTTCGGTGTACGGCATGTCTGGGGTGCTCCAGACCGACCTGTTTGAAGTTCAGTAGGCAGGGACCGTTCCAGGTTCTAAAGTCGCCCCAGAGAGGCAACGGAAGGGGAATGTCTGAGGGTTGCCAATCTTGGGTTGCGGACTAACCCTCCTGAAGATCTACTGAAATGGCAGCCTGATGCAGCACTTAGCTGCAGACGAACCGAGGAGCGATGCCACGGTTTAATAATTAAACCGCAGAAAAGCAAAGACCAGCAAACATCAGTTTGGGTGAGCAAATTTTAAAATCCCTTCTATAAAAGGGACCAGTATACCTTGATTTTAAGAAGAGAAAATAAGAGATTTTTTCCCCGGGGGAAAAAAAAGGCGGATTAAAACAGAAGGGAAACTTTTATGTGGATTATAAAAATGCTACTTTTAAAAGAAGGAAGCTATAAAGACTGCAGACTGAAAGTCCTTTTAAAATCAGAGAACATTTTTGGTATCCTCAAATACATGGAGTAATAAATTTAAAAGAACTTTAAGAGCTAAAATAAAGGTTTTTTTTAAAAAAGTTTTGAATATAAAGAGACATCTAGTGCCCAGAGTGAAGAATAGTCCCATCTCCACATAAAATGGGGAAATCTGTGCCAACAGTGACACAAAAAGAAAAAATTAGTGAAACAAAATCTATTCAAGATATTATATTAACATTGCAACAGTCAATGGAAAAGTCAATGGAAAAGCTGAATCAATCTATTAATGAAGTTATTGATAAACAGATTGAGTGCAGCAATGCAAACAGAAAAGATAAATAAAAAATACAAGATGTGACAGACAAATTGAAAGAACAGCAAAATTTGACTTGCAAAAATGAACAGAGGATAGATAAAATGAAAAAAAGACCTTAAGAAGGAAAAAACACAGAATTTTTTTCCAAGAGAGGACCTAAAAACTAAAGTTATAGAGGACTATCTCTCAGAAGAACTTTAACTAGAGGGAATAACCTTAAATAACAACAAGAATTTCTGGAAACAAGGCAAAGAAAAAGCAAAGATGGAGTGAAAAAGAAGACACGAACAGTCAAGGCATATGATGGACAGAATTTTACTCAAAAAAACATCGAATAGAAGATAATAAATGAAATATGATTATAGTCAAAATGAATATTATGTGAAGGTATGAATAATAGACAAAAATCAATCAGAATTTTTGCTATAAATTACAAACAATATTTGAAACTGGAATCTATGAGAATGAAATGTTATTAAAAATAAACCTAAATAACAATAATAGTATATCTTCACAAAGGTTTTTATGGTGGAATTGATAGTACAAATGTTATAAATGTATGAAATTGGAGGGAAGTTTTTTAGAACTTAAATGAAAAATTATAAAATTTAGAATTGACATAGAAATAAGAGTAGAACATAAGTTATTTGATTGGAATGTAACAAATGAAGATTTTCATTGTGGAACTGTTATAAATAGTGTAATTAGAAAAAAAATCCTAAATGAAATATGATAAAAGATAGAAAGAACCATTGTAATTAAATTTGAATGAAATGCAATTAAAGTTAAATTTAGCCAGTAACTAAAGATATTAAACTTAAACTAAAGATATTAAGCTTAAATTGATGGTATAAATGTTATGTAATGTAGGAAAAGAGAAAGAAAAGCCTTTTTAAACAGAAGAATGTAGAAACTTAAATGATGATCAGGATGTGTGCTTTAACCTTTAATGTGGAAATTTAACTTCTGAATTGTGATTATTATTCGACTTGCTGAGAGGATACTGTTTTTTTAAAATATTTTTTACATAAATAAGGGGAAATAGAAAAATATGGAAACTAAACTGATGAATAAGTTGTATATTCAGATTTTTATTGTTGAAATTCAAATTACATAATGATTGTCTTTATATCTACTATGGAGAAAATACTGATATTTTTCACATTTAAACAATTTATAAGCAAAAGAATATGGAAGCTGAATAAGATGTACACCCAAACAGTATGTTTGCTGGAAACTTTGTCATTTTAATTAATATGGGGAGAAAATAAAAACTTTAAGCAGAAAAAATAATAATATGTTAGACAATATAAAACTTAATTTAATCAATTTTATCAGGTAAAATTGAATAATATTACCAGAGGTGGTGTAACCTGTTTGTATTTGATAGTTCAGATGATTTTAATATTTTATTTTTATACTATTTATATGCTAATTTGAGACCTTTAGGGATTCTGATGACTTACATACCTAATTAATAAATACTTTTTTTTTTGTTTGGAATATTTAGGTTGAATGTAGCCTTACAATCAACCCATTGGTTATCTGATATAATAGGTCTCTAAACTCTTAGATCTTGCTGCCCTTGGGCAACTTTTGCTATCTTCCTTCCACTTCCTTCAAGATGTTGATGAAGATTCTCTGTCATCCAGGTGGAATTGTCTGAAAGTTGAGTCATGTCAACTGAATTTTGTTTTTTGTTTTGAAAATTTTTGCTGCTGTCCATATAGCTTCAACTCAGACTGAAGAAGCTACATGTTTTTCAATGGATTGGTGGGGACGTGGTTTTATGTGCTGTCTGCATCTTGTGAATGGAGCTTGGCTTGTTTGCGCGGCCTGGTTGCTGGCATTCTGTGGCCTAGCACCTGTCCATGGACTGGGTGTTAGGGGTCCCTGCTCTATGTTGAGGTTTCAAAAGATTGACTGTCAAATGAATGACTTAGCTTGACATATATTTGTTTTATTGCTTCATTTTAATACAGGGGATAAATTCAAACACTCAAATTGTTTTTCATTCTGTTGTCTTACGTACTTATAGAATATTAGATAAGCCTGGTGTATCTGTTTTGGTTTTCTTAATAGCTATTGACCTTGAACCCTGAACACAATGTTAATGAGAATCTACTTCTAAATGTTTGTGATAATTGTTGATATTGTCTCATCTATTGAAACCCATTGCAAGTAGTATTTAAACATGAAACTGAGCCCCACTAAGTTTCTGCTGACAGTGGGAGTATTTCTCTCTCTCCCTAATTCACTTGTAATTTCTTCAGAGACCAATTAGCATGTCAAATAACTTTGCTAGCACAGTCCTTGTCTTACATTCTCCAGTTTATCGTACTGGGGTGTAGCCTGATTGAAGATGTTGCAAGAAAAGATTGGTTCACCTGTCTGTTTTAGAATTTTATTTTAGAACCTGCTTATTTTAGAAAATATCAGCTTTTTTAGATGCCTTTCCTTATCATGTGATTTAATTTTATTAAGGCAGCTCAGCATTTCCTATTACTGACAGTTGTGTTATTTTGTTTGTGATTTTATTTGGTACCCCCCCCCCAAAAAAAAATCGGGAGAAAAAAAGGAAATAGGAATATTAGTATATTGTAGTCTTCCTCATTTATCATCTAGCAGAGCAAAGTCAAGGAAATTTGAACTGACTGATTCTGCAAAAAAATAAAGAAAGGGAATCTGGTTTCAGGTACTAATTGTTCTGTTTTTGAATCACAAAATTCTGAGAAAGTATAGGCTGGCTTCTGTTATTTTGACGTTTTGAGTTTCCTTTGCATTCTTGCTGCAAAAAGGAAAAGTAGGATGCAACTGTTTCAAATAAATAGCATTAAATATTTGAACTATTTAGCATGAGAAGATGTTTTAAAGTAATTTAAATTTATCATGTTTATATGACAGTTCAAGGAAACAGTGTCACTGAAAAAGTGATGACCCATACTTGAAGTTACGGCCATTGCATCATCTCCATCTGCATTTACAGTGGTTGCAATGTTCTGTGGTCACATTTATTTATTTATTTATTTATTTGTTTAAATTTATATACCGCCCTTCTCCCGAAGGACTCAGGGCGGTGTACAAAAAACATGGAAAAGATGTATTTAGTATTCCTAGTCTCAGAGGAAATACTAGCCTTTCTACTTTAATTGATTCAATTAAAACAACTTGTTCTATGGCGCAGATTGGTTGTTTGGTTCTTGAACAAGGGAATGTTGAGAACTTGACAGACAGGTTGTATCCATCCTCTGCCTCCATAGGCACAGCTGGCAGATCTGCAGATCTAGGAGTGTGGCACCGGCACATTAGCATAATGACTGTTGATAGGCTGCTGTTGCTATCCAGAATGTCCAATCCCTACCCTTTTATCCTGTCCCTCAGCCCAGGAGCTTGGCTAAGGCGGAAGTCTGTCAATCTGCCCCTTTTAGTTCATGGGTTGTACGAAAACTAGCCAGATCTGACTAGTTTGTAAGCAGATATTAAAAGCACAGAAATAGCTAAGGGAGTAGAAAGATCGATGTGCTATTCCAATGCAAAGAAAGACACAGATGAAAAAAAAAACTCAAATGATTAAACATTTGCATTTATAGCACATGATCATTTTTCGGCCCATGGGGCAGAAGCTACCAAATGTCCAAGCTGGATTCAATTGAGACAGAGATATCTGAAATCATACCGCTAATTCCCAGTAGAAAATTGAAAAGTCAAGACTGTTCTAAAAAGACATTGTTTAATTGCTTTTGCTTTGCTTTGGCTTTTATTAATTGTCATTGCTTTTATTAACTTTGTTTGACATATGGTGTATAGTCTTCAAAAACATTGCTCTACAATGCCACCTCAGCTGGCTATTGAAGAATTTGTCTGATTACCAGAAAGCAGTGAAATGAACGTTATCTAGATGTTATCTGTGTAAGCATAAGAATATGGAAACTTCTTCCTATTTTACAAAATGTAATGCTTTCTTTGAAAGCATTGCAAATATTTTCTGGACTACAAATGGATCTTCATAAAGGTAACTTACAGAGTTAGTAAGTCAAGACTAAGTTGTCTTTTTTATTTTTTAAAAAAAAGAAAATCTAAAAACTGTGACGATACTAGGGAAAATTCTAAGATGCAGTACCGTATTTTTTGATTCTGAACAATGCAGTTCTCAAGAGACCTGCGTCATTTTTATTATTTTGAACTTGGAGACCAAAAGCTTGAAATCTAAACGTTGTACCTTCAGTCTCGCATATCTCTGTTTATTCACTATTGCTCTTGTTATTGTTGCCAAGAAAACGATGTAGTTATGACCGTGAAGCTGCCAAGAATCAAGCTTGATTTCTTTTGATAAAAATATGGCCAAAGAAACACTGCATAAAGCTCTTAACAGGTCAAAGAACTAACTAAAGAAAAGTCTTTATGTCTGCAGTTATATCAGATTTTTATTATTGGCATAATTTAGAATATTGATGCATACTTTAGGTAGTAGTGAGTAAAAGAAACCTCCAAAATTATCCTCCAGACAGCTCAGTGAGGTTTCATATTGTCAGCTATCTTTGTGGAAGGAGACAGCTACATCTCCTATCCTCTGTTTCTCTGGTATGGTCTATTCAAGCTTCCGTGATTAATTCATGGAATAAGTAGGCTTTCTCTAAGCTTTGTTCAAAAATCCTTCAGATAGGTTGCATCAATATCTTTCCCCCAATCTCATTTGTCTTTAATGCAAGTGAGTATCATAGATGCAAATGACTGAATATGATGACAAAAAGTATCTCTGAGCAGTAATTTGAAATATAGACAGTTGGGATATCAGGATTATTTTAGTTTGAGTTTGTGCATGAATTTAGAATAATTCCACAAAAGATGGGATAAGAGGAAAGGGGAAGGGGAAAGGAAAGAAATAGATGGTTGGAGAAAGGGAGTGGACAGAAGGGAAGGGAAGGGAAGGGAAGGGAAGGGAAGGGAAGGGAAGGGAAGGAATAGATGGTTGAAGAAAGAGAGTGAAGGGAAAGGAAGGGAAGGGAAGAGCAAATAAAAAATAGTCTTAACTAAAGAGAGTTAAAAATAATTATAAAATTAATGGGGAAAATAATATTTATAAGACAGAGGGAAATTACACACATAGCTACAGAAGAGGTTCTAGCAAAAATGATCTTTCTCCATCTCAGCTGTCCAAAAGACTGCAGTGGGTTATGTTTTTCAGGATTCCTTCTGAATTGAGGATGATCCCATAGATCTCTAAATCCAATACTCCAATAAAGGAAGGCTCTAACCAAATCCATTTTTGATTTTGTGGTTTTTTTTGTTTGTTTTGCAATGCAGCATGATGAAATCCTCGAACTACGTATCTTTCACTCACTCTGGAGATTTTGCATATTTGAACTGAGATGAAAACAAATTAGCAGTGGCAGGAAGAAGATTCTCTCCCCCAATGCTTCCCAAACTCTGGCCATTAAATTGAATAGAATCGAATCAAAATATTTGGATTGTGATATTGGCTTTCAACCTACAAGCTGTACTGTAGCAGTAAACCCCGCTACAGAGCACACATTGAACAAAATTTCCAATCTGAACTTTAAACTCTTTTAAAAACGGAGAACAGCTTTCCAACATATGGAATTATAAGCAATTACTGCAAAAAGAGATGCAGAAACAGGAGTAAAATTGGAAAGCTAAAAGAAAAACATTCACTGGCAAATTTCTCAAGTATGGCTTTTAAAGCTTCTAACTTGAATCGTTGCTACCAATAAATCATACTTTTAGACAAGGCACCTCCACCTCCTTTACTTTTTTCATTGAAAATAGTTGTTCCACTAAAGTCCCATCTATATGTCTAGAATGTGTGGCGATAACAAAGAGAGTATAGGCCCCATTTAGGGCAACGTATATTTTGGAAATCTCTGTGGATTCAGTCCAATGCACATTGCTCGCATATAGCTTACTCTGACACCTGAAAGCGTGCGCTTTTTCTATTACAGGGTGTGGATTTATTTTATTTTAGCCAGAATAATTTTTTGCAGATTTCTTTTGAGAGAAAGAGAAGTAATAAACATTTTGGGAAGAAACGTACATAAAAAAAAATCTGATAACAATGGCATAATAAATCTAGGAAAGGTGGAAAGAATTAGAAAAAGAGAAGGACCCGCAGCAAGATGGATAAACTGAAATAGTATAGGATCTCTTGTCTGAGCAGAGGATTGATGGAGAAGACCTCCAAGGTCCCTTCAAACGATATGATTCTATAATCTAAATTGCAGTACTGATGAGTGCACCATTGGAAACCTGAAAGACAGTAACAAATCTTTCCGGGGGGCGGGAATCTATCGTATGTTATTGCTAAGAATTAACATTGATTTGATGCACATCATCCATCAGTTAATGATATCATAATCAATTTTAAAATTACATTTTATATTTTGAGCTTTTAATTGTTTTAATGGCTCGGTTTGGATTATGTGTGCCATCCAGAGTTGCAAAGGTGAGATGTACATTTAATACACGAACAAGCAAATAAATACTTTTTATGGGCCTTGAATGAAGCCTCCACGAAAGTGCTAGATCCCAACCCTTGGGTGTCCCCTGGGCAGCGACATAAAGAGTTGGCTAATTCTTCCACAAAGGTAGCCAGTCCATCCTTGTAATCTCCTGGCTGAAAACACAACACCGGGAGAAGACCTCAGGAAATCAGTCCTTTTAAGGACTCTGAAGGGTCCGATGAAGAGTCATAACGGGGTGTCATATGTGGAGCTGTGGCCAGCCTATAACCAGGGAGCTTTAGAGGAAACTAGACAACTTATATTAGGAGAACTTTGAAAACAGCTTTTTGCTACATTTAAGACTCTCTGCTACATTTTCCCTTCTTCTTCTTCTTCTTCTTCTTCTTCTTCTTCTTCTTCTTCTTCTTCTTCTTCTTCTTCTTCTTCTTCTT
>JANHFO010029672.1:0-11541 GCA_032468095.1 Pareas carinatus | reverse complement strand
CTTCATACAGAAGCATTACATATTCAAGTTACCTCCCTACAAAGCCAGATGTGTCATTTTCACAAGGACAGAATTTATTTCTTATTCAAAGTATCTGACTGGCTGGCTGGCTGCTGAACATGGAGCTGGATTCTTAATCAAAAATGTGAATTGTGGCATGCAACTGTACTCATTATCTAGAGCTTTGCGCCACTGCTAATGTATCCATGCAACTATTTGGAAACTGAATGTTTTTCTCTGGAATGCTTATGCATAACTAATTTATGCATCTGTATTTTTGCACAATACAACTGTTATAATAAATGAGCTGGTCAAATATTTTTGAATTCATTGTTATGATGTGGTTTCTAAACAAGGATGTTTCTTTGAGCACTGATCTGTATGGTTGTGTATGGTTGAACTGAAGATTATTGGTATCATTTTTGATTGCAAGACCTCAAAATAGCCATCAAGTTTCTTCTTCTTACTTCAGCAGTATCTGATTTTTTTTCAAGGTAGAGATCCATTGTCTTCTAAAAGGGGAGGGCAAAATTAAGTCACATTGAGAAATTGGTCGTCTGAGTTCTTCTTTATCATGGTTGGATTGGAGTCAATAGTTAAAATTAATAAACTACACCAAAACTTAGAATTCTAATCTACTTCAGTGAGGTTTTCTTCCCCGTATAAAAAAAGCAGTGCCACCTGCACTGCCCTGAACATTTGTGTGGAAAAAAGGTGCTTCAACTTCTGCATTTGAGCCCTAATGGTTAACTACACAAGGAGTTAACTCCAAGCATAGAAACATGAGGCTAAGACAAGCTAGAATTCATGCTTAACCTAAGATTGATTCGATTTATTTAAATGGGTACTTTGAGAAGTAGCATGGAGAATCTGCATGACTTCGGTGGTGAAAGCTAAACTAGCTGTCAGACTTCTTGACTTGGACTCAGCAGTAAATCACCCATCTCCTGACATTTCACAGTTTAACTTCATCCCTCAGCTCGACTCAGCAGAAGAGCCACAGACACAGCACAGCTGAATTGGAGTCTTTAATGCAGATGTAATGCAACTACCACAAAGCAATGCTATATAATTGATTTCCTACTGCCAGCAAGTAGAGGTTTTTATGCTCTTAAGAGTTTAAACTGATGGCTCCTTTCACCCACCCGTTGAAATTAAATCTGTGCAGTTCTTGGTGGCCCTGAAACTGAGCAGTTGTTTTACATTGACATTAAAGCCATCTCTGGACTGAGAATTGCTCACCATCCTTTTCTCCATTTACTCTCTTCCCTCCCCTTATGAATTTAGATGTGTTGAGTCCTTCTCCTTTTACCTCATTTTTTGTTTTGGCAACTGCAGGGGTTTGCTCACTCTTTCCATCTTTACTTTTTTCTTCTTTACCAGGAACTTTTCCCATCTCTAAATTCTACACATCTTTTCCCTTTCCTAACGCAACATTCATTTCATTTTTTTCTCTTGCCAGACACTGTTTTTAAACTCATCTTTCCTCCCATTTCATTGATAGAGAAATCAGAGATAAAAGTATTTCCCCTTCCACCACATTTTCTCCCATTTAAAAAATTCTTTTTCCCATGTTCTGACAGGGCAGTTTCAGCACTTTCCTTGCCAATCAGGCAGTTGTTACCTTCCTCCATTAATTAACTCCTTCTCAGAACTACCGACAGGTGCAAAAGTATTACTGCTGGACAGCCAAGTGCCCTGGTCTGAGGAGGGCACATCAAATGAAACTACAAAAGGAGTTATAATCTACCTCTCAAGAACATACTTTGTCTGGATTCCTTCCAGTGAATATTCAGGTTTTCCTCACCTACAACATGAGTCAAAATATCTTGTTTTTTCATTCTTCTACACATAACAACACAAACTCTTTTTGAACTCACAACTCCTGCTCAATGAACAGGTAGCAGCTATAGCCAAGATGGACTTTTTCCTCTTCGTCTGGTATGCCTGTTGCACCCTTTTCTAGGTCAAGGGTCCTTCAGACAGTCACTAATGCCTTGTTCATCTCATAGCGTGACTACTGCAAAGTGGTCTATCTGGGGCTCTCCTTAAAGAACATCTAGAAGCTTCAACTGGTCCAAAATATAGCAGTATAGGGAGTGATAGGCAAGCCTTTGTGAGCTGCACTAGATGCCGGTTTATTTCTGGGTGCAAATCAAGGTTTTTACTTCTAAAGCCCCTAATAGCCTAGGTTCTGGTTACTTGGGATCTACACATCTCCCATATCTTCCCAGCCAATTCAATCTAGTGGGGTTGGTATACTCCTTCAATTACGCATATACTGCCATTTACTGAAAACTCAGAAGTTTGCCTTCTCTGTAGCAGCACTTGCCTTCTGGAATGAGATATCCCAAAGGATCTTAAAGCCCCCACCTTGCTGATGCTTTGAAGGAGCCTTAAGATCTGATTTTTTGATAAATGTAATTGAAACCCCTTTTAGCTTAAATTGTTTACTTTTGTTTCCACCCAGATTGTTATGTTTTTGTCTCTATTCGTCTTCCATTTCTTGTTGTTTTTATAGTCTTGTTTTCATGGTTTAAATAATTTGTAAAATGCCTAGAGTCTCAGTGAGCTGAGTTGCATATTTTGCATAAATATAGTAAATAAAAACAACTAACCAAATGCCCATTTAGGAGGACAGGAACTCCATAGCATTGTCCCTGCTTGTGTTGTTCACCAACTGTCTTTCACAAAATAACAGACTGGATGAAAACTGTCACTGAATTTTTCACATGGAAAAACTGTATTGGGTTCCAAGAACCTGAAAGAGGGGTAGAATATGCAGAATTCAACGGCATCCTTGAATTCTCTGTTAGCCACTCGGCGTAGAATAAAACTCATTCTGTTTTTAATTATATGAGAACTAAGCCAATATAATAAAGCCAACAATGAACAAATCACTTACACACTGCTGAGGCTACAGGGAGAAACAGCACGTTCAGAATGGAGAAGCCAGTATGAACCATTCATTTTCCCTACTTATCCACTTGGGAAAATATTATTTCAAGGTGGAGAATAGTCTCTTCTCCAAGCCAAAGTTGAATGAGCTCATGATATAAAAAGTGAAATATGCCTGAGGGCTACTTGTTATAAGTGGCTCAGTACTTTAATACCAACTCCTGAATAGAAAATAGATCCAATTTGTATTCTAGCTGCAAATAGTGGAAATGCTCAAAGATATTTTCTGTCCCAACCAAAAGACTGGATGGAAACAGTGATGAGAAAGGTGTGATGTCTCTGATATTGTGAGGCTGAGAAACATTAGAAAACCCAATATTTAAAATTCAGTTTCTTCTTTCTGTCAACATGTCAAATATGCCTAGAACAGAAAGTTTTAACTTGAAATTCTAAGGCTACGTATAGGCAGTCTTGAGTATAACTCTTAGGTACTTTCACAAACTGATACCACTTTGCAAATATTAGATAGGAATTGTATTCATTGCATTCAATTTAAATTAAAAATCAAATAGAGTTTATAATCTTGTCCCACTCAGTACTGTTTGTTGGAGGTATAGCTGTTGGCAGGCCTTCTGAAGAGATATTTAGTCCCCTGTTCACTTTGGCAGTGAAACTCCATGCCATTCTCTATGTTGTCTCCAGAACTGTAGATCTCTTTATGATATGGCACAAGTACAGAACCAGTAGCAGTCTCTCTATCCCCCAATAATAGATAAGCCATGTTTCAAGTACAGACATTGACCAAATTGCTTTAGTCTTGCATCTGAGGTTACAATGTGGTCATTTATGTTGCCGTGCATGGGTAGAGTAACAGAAGGAAAGAGAAATAGCAAATTTTTATAGTTCTAAAAGAGCTTCCTGGTTCTAGAGGTGCTTCAAATAATAATAACCCTGAACCTTTATGAAAACAGAAAGGAAGAGAAGAAGGATTTTCCTGTATTGTGGATACTTTTAGATGTCAGACTCCTGCCAGAATGCTATATGACCAATTTTCAAAATCATTTTCCAAACACCATAAATTACCACAATGTTTCTTTACTTTGTTCTCTCCATGTTCCGCTCCCAAACCTATCTCGGGCTTTTCCACTGGCAGCTAGCAGTTATATGAAACACAAATGGAGAGAGATGGGATGAAATGGCATTCCCTTATATAAAACCATTCACCAATAGAAGAAGAATGCCAAGGAAAGTATGATCTGTCCAGTCAAACAGGCAGCTGTTTTCTAGGACATGCAGAGACCATCTCAGAGACTGGAGAGGTTATATTCATAAACCTTGCTTGACTGCCACTGTCGTAGGATGTGTAATAAATATATGAATGGTGTATCCCTCATGATAAAAACTCAATAACCCTTAGTTTGAAGAGCACAGAACCAGTGCATAACCATCACCAGCTCTGTAAGTTATAGTTCAGTATCACCATGGGACCACAAACTGCCTTACCCTAGCCTTACAACCCAGATCAGTAATACTAATGTCTCCTATTATTAATGGGAGGGAAATCCCCTGTTGAAAAGTCAAGTATTTAAAATAATTCTGCCCTAGATTTATTTAATAGGTTTTTCTTTCTAGTAAACGGGATTGTTATAAGAGTGCAGACTTTGCCACTAACAATATCCATATATTTTAGATACTTCTGGTATTAAATAAAACAGAAGGAAGCAGCTTTTGAGAGCAGTGCCTTAGCATACCTAATTATGCCTTCCACACTACGCCGGCTATCATTTCCATGATTTGCAAAACAAGCTTACTCTAAACAACACTATTCCTTTAAAGGGGTTTTCCTTTCATAAATAAAGTACAAGTTTAATTTTAAGGATATTGTTTGCCTGTGATCTATATCTGTCATTTTGATCTATTATTTATAAGATATTAGCCCTATGCTAGATGTTGAGGATTTTGTGTGTGTGTGTGTGTGCTGCTTCTTATGCGTGGGAGGCAAGAAGAGGAAAGAAGCATCAAATTTGCATGCATGAAAAACATTTATTAGCATTAGAATGCTGCCATTATCCTCTCTCCAGATGACAGCACTATCTAGAGTTATCAACTAAGATCAAGTTCCCTTTGTGCTCTGAATTACTGAAACACAAGGTATTAAGGAGTCCCAGGTTTTAGACATTACCAGCAATTATTTTAAATTGATTTTAATTATTGTATATATGTTTTTTAGTTGGCTGCTCACCGCCCTCGGTCCTTTGGGAGAAGGACGGTATACAAATTGAAATAATAATAATAAATTATAATTTAATAATAAATTAAATTATAAATAAAATATAAATAAATAAATAAATAAATAATGTAATTAATTAATTAAAGATAGGCAGACACCTAATAAGAAGAGCTAATTTTAATATTCCAGGTTTTCAAAAGCAGGAAATTGAGAAGAAAGTCATCATGACACTTCAAGTGTATTTGCAAGTTCCATGTGCACATTTATCCTATGTAATAAGATAGACAATAGGTTTGTAATGAAAATCATCTACTATATCTGGGTACTGAAGGACAACTTGATTGGTTCCAAATCTTCTGATTTTGTAGAACCCTGAAAAGAATGTCATGAGTTCTTCCACCCTAGGTTGTCTACCAAATTAATAGTGAGAAAAGTACAAAAAAAAGGCATCCAACTTGTGCAATTTTAGCTTTGTCTGGTATTTTCTAAGACCATTGTGCAACTTCTACTTAGCCATGCTGATTGGCAATTATGAAAATTGTAGCCTTAATAAGTCTTAAGGTAGCCCTGTGATATATGGCCTGCATACATCTAGACAACCACTAGGTTACAGTAAACAGATATAGCAATTGAAACATCAGTAGCCACTCAAGAGTTTTATAGCTGAGGTACAAAAGCATCACATCATAAGCATCACATCGGAGAACATCAGGAATGTGCAGTTGAAGTGGATGGACAACTAGATTCTATAGAGATGACTAGTTCCCCTAGTATGTTATCTCATGCAATAGAACCAATGCTGCTAACTAGTCTGAATTTTTCACAGAACACTAAGCACCTAACACTGAGAAGATCACAATTCACCATTAAAATATAATATACAAAACAGCTAAATTTCCTTTGCAGTCATTTGAGAGAGAATAATTTCCGGTTTGTTCTTTCTGCCGATTTCCTATAGCTAATACACTTTTCAGTCTTCAAATAAAATTAGTTAAAACAGGCTAAGATTTCTTCCCATTTGTCATGTTAAGCCTGGACCACTTGTGGAATGAAACTGAGATTCCCTTGCTCCTCTTTTAAATACTTTTTTTTTCTTTTTCAACATAAACTTTTCCATCTCATGAAACACCAGGAAAACCAAATGTTCCAGCCTCTTAATACCACTTTATTGTTTCTTCTGGAGCCCAGATATGTTCTCATTTCAAATTCTGTACAGACGACAATGCTCACATTCTGCATAGTTTCAAATGCACCACAGCAAAGAGTCTCCCTTCTCCCCGATGAATTGAGACATAACATCCAGTGAAACTTTAGAAAAAAGCAGAAATAATTTGCCTAGTATGCTAGATCAATTTGAATAAGCTGATTACATACATATACACAGACACACATACAATTGAATACTTTAATACTTCTGAGCATTGCTTGCTGACCAGGAGGTTGTTTTTTTCTCTGCTGTCAAAAATTCTGCACCTACCATTTATCATAGGTATAGCAATGGTGTGTTTACAGTCTTTATTGAACTTGTCCTTACAACAACTCTATCAGACAGGTCAACATTATTTTTACAGCTGAGGAAGTAAAACTAAAATATAATGCCTTGTGAACTGTGAGAATATTACTATGATGGGTCTTGAGTCTAGGCACACAAGCTGTTAAATCCTAAAAACTGATAAAAATAACAGCAGTTATTTTAGCCAACATAGGAAAAGTGCGCTTATTCTTCCTTCTTTCCTTATCACAATAATAAGTATTTAATACAATTATTTAACACTCACCAATTAACAGAATAACAGAGTTGGAAGGGACCTTGGAGGTCTTCTAATCCAACTCCCTGCTCAGGCAGGAAACACTATAACATTTCCGACAAATAGTTGTCCAATCTCTTCTTAAAAACCTTCGGTGTTGAAACACTCACCACTTCTGGAGGCAAGTTGTTCCACTGATTAATTCTTTCTAACTGTCAGGAAAAATTTCCTTAGTTCTAGGTTGGTTTTCTCCTTGATTAAGTTCCATCCATTGCTTTACAAGGATTGCATTGGTTTACAAGGATGACAAAGAATCATTTAAAAATCTAACAAATGTTATTAAAATTTGTGAATGAAATAAAGTATCCTGGAGAAAATCTTGCCAAGGGGAAATGCTGAAGAGAGTTTTCCACTGTATTTCTCTCACATGTCACAAATAATAGACCCCTGTAGAGATATCCTCTATGAAATGTTTAAAACTTTTCAAGCTGCCCTTCCAGTAAACCTATATACTTTATGAAGCTTTTTAGGGTAAACCTAATTATACCTCAGGGGCCAGCCATGAGTTCAAGAAACTATCCTCAATAAAAATTGCCAGTTTTAAAGTCCCCGTCTGCATATTGTGAGTTCTTCAACTAGCAGAGACCAGGGTCCATAAGTTCCAATTCCCTAATCTCTGCAAAAATCCCATAAGATCCAAGAGCAAGGGCAAATAACTTTTACTTTTCCACATTCAAAGCCAAAGGCTGAGAACAGCTCTACTTTGTTAGTTCTCTTAAAATAGTAACCAAACAAATCTACAACTAGAGTTACGCAGATACAAGTATAATTTCACTCATAAGTAACTGTTGAAATCAATAGATTAGAATCTCACTGTCCAGAGGCTTGATCAGCATATTCCTCATTCAACCCAGCAATTTTCATAGGATAAATACACAAACACAAACACTGAGTATCTACCCAATTCAGTTGACATCATCCATTGGTAAGGATGCTAAGCCAAAGTTGTCTTGCCAGAAATCTTGCTTCTACTACCTTGGACTCTCTTGGTCTCCTTCTCAGATCCTCAGTCAATTTCTTGTCAGCTCTATGGCCCAGCCAGTCCTAGTCTACTTCCCCACGTGTGGCATAAATGGGCATTCCTTGCTGTCTTGGCTTCAGTCCTCTCTCCAAGTGGATGACTCTCTTCATGATAGAACTTGCCCACCAAAGCATCTCCCTTGAATTTGGGCTGCAGGCAGCTTCACCAGCAGGCAAACAAGTGAGGCCAAGACCAGGGAAGAAAACCCTTGTATATTCTCTATTTACTTTTTGCTCAAAAGTAATTTTTTACCTTTGTCATATAAAACAGGGCAGAAAACAATGCAGTTAAAAATCAATATTAAAATTAATGCCCTCTGAATCAAGTAATAGATCAAGATTTGACAAGAAACTTGTGATTTTGCCATTTTTCTAAATACTGAGAGGGCAGAGGCCAAATAAGCCTTCTTGAGAAATGTATTCCATAAAATCTGGAAGCCGTATTGTAGATGGTGCTCTTCCATATATATATAATGATACTTTGATTCATGAACTTAATTAGCTCCACGAATCAAATTTCCCCATAAGGTTCAATGTAAAAAGCACACCAAAAAGCTTCAGAGCAAGTGTCTGTCTGTGACCGCGATCTCACCTACAGGAAGCCACGGTCAAGTATCAGAGCAGGGAAGATGGCCGCAGGTCGTGTTCGTCACCTGATTGCAAATGGAAGCAAAATTTTGTGAATGCTGCTGTTCACAGCAAAAGAAAGGAATGTGGACCTTACACACCAAATATATTTTATATTATGCTGATCTTCACCATATTTTTAGTTCTGGAGTCTTCATTAACTGGAAAAGTTTCAGTTGACAACAATATGAACTGTAAAACTGATTATCATAACCTTGAAATATATACTGCATGTGAGAAAAGCTCTCATCATCTTTCTTGAAGTTTAATCAAGTCTAAGTTTGGCCCTGCTAACCTTGATGCTATTAAAATACATATAGACTTTAAAAAGAAAGAATAGAGCCATTTAAATGTCAGGAATTGGCTCTCTCTTTTTTCTTTACATTCCCTCAAATAATACAGATACACAGATCATCGTTTAAATGAATTATGTGGCTCAGTTGAAAGCAGAAATAGAAATCTGCTACTGCAATGGGCAGAACTCGGCCAATAATTCTGTAAAAGTGTTTCTTTCAAAGGAAAGCAAGACTGCATAGGGAAAATTATACAGGAACTTTATTGTATTCCTCTACACACACTGAAGTTTTATGGCTCTCCGTTGTAGCAAAAGGGAAAACATTCACTTATTTTTTTCCAGACATTTTAGTAATTTGAAAATTAACTGAAGATTGTTATATTCCATTTTTGTAATAGGCATGCCTAGCAATAAGCCATGTGTCTCCTTAATTTGTACTGTAGCTTCAGCTTCCTACTTCCCTTAGATTCCAAAAAACCTAAAACTAGGCCTTACTCTAACTCTAACCCTTAGTGGCTATCCACCCTAATGGAATTTTTCCATGTGTTTTACCAGGAAATGTATATAAGACAGTCTCAAAACATGAGAGCTAAGCATACCTACATTCTACAAGTCTATTGGTGGTATCTGTTTTCCACTACAAATTCTTTGAGACTTAACCCTGACCTTAAGTGTATTCCTATCCTAATATCATTTTTCCATGTATTTTACCAGGAAATGCAGATAAGGCTATTTCAAAATGAGAGGCCTCCTAAGCATACTAATGCTGTACAAATCAATTGGCAATATCTTTTTCACTGGGCAAATTCATGAAATCCTAACCCTAACCATAACCATAACCATAATTGGAATTCAGTATATGTTATGGTTACTTTAAGAGACTAACAGCTGGTTTACCATATATGGAAGACCATGGTGAGTCATGATAATTACTAAGACCAGGATCCTATTTCCTATAAAGCAGGAAGTCAGAAAGCAGCTATCTCTCTCCATTGATGTTCCTACGTCCCAGAGTTGCTGTTTGAATACCTGACTATCCTGATTAGTGCATGCTCTATTGAATGCTTGGCTGTGTATGACTATTGGACTGTTAACTGACATTGAAGATTGGACTGTGCCTATATTCTGTATATAAAGACCTTTTATACCTTTTATATTCTGTGTGTGTGTGACACTGAGTTCATCACTTCATCTTTGCACACTGCCTTCTGTATTTGCACTGTCCTTGCAACCAAGGAAGCTCTGCTTATACCTAACAGTATGCATGTATTAGAAATCCAGTCTTTAATATAAACACATGTTAAGAATGAAATCAAATAGCATGGAAATTCAAATTTCAATTCATTTTTTTAAAATGTTGCTACAAACTCTTGAACAACTGACTAGAGACCATCTTGTTTTCTACTGAAGTCACATGTCTTTTGTCTTTTGTTACTATAATCATCTCTTGAAATTAATAAGGAAAATCTTCACAGCAGGGGATTTCAGTATTTTCTCCTGCACTAGTACTCATCCTAATGAAATAAGTGATCTAATATACAAATGTTAGTAAAAATGGATTCTACCATTGTCTAAAGCAGGGGTAGGCAACCTTGGCTGTTTCATGACTTGTGAATGTCAGTGTGGCTGGCTCAGGAACTCTGGGAGAGGAAATCCACAAGTTATAAAAGAGTCAAGGCTGCCTACCCCTGGTCTATAGGATCGACACCTTGTCTGCTAGGACAAAATAGTGACATTTCCATTTCTATAAAATTTGTGATTTGCCATTGATCGTAAGGGGATTATTATCAGAATGTAGACTTCATCAGTCTCTTAAGAAGTTTATAATACTAGGAAATGTGGAAGGAAATTGAAAATGGGGACAACTATAGCAAGGTGTATGGATTCAATTACAGTAGTGAAAGATGCACCATTGGAAAATCTCAAGGACATAGTTGGAGACAGGTCGTGCTAGATAAGGTCTATCTATGTGGTTGCTGAGGGTGAATGCTGCCTTGATGGTGCTTAATTAATCAAACAGCAAGTTTACTTTGAAGAATAGATGGGTGTTTTCTCATAATTATTACATTCAAAGAATGAAACTTCTTCTTTAATTTAAACTCCTCTCCACTGTTATTTGCTAAGATTCACTCTGAGGTTGGATTCTCAATCTCACATCTCAGTTATTTATTTGAATGTTGTCTGAATCCTCAAATTAACTAGAATGAGAAATCAGGAAAATTTTAATTGTTCAAATTTTAGATTCCTCTAGAAAATTGTTTATACTCTGACTGGCAGTATTTTTCAGGTTCTGGTATTTCCCATCCCATTTTATCTGGATATGGCAATAGCGATAGCACTTTATAGCACTCTCTAAGTCAGTGGTCGCCAACCTGTGGGCCCCGGTCCGCTGGTGGGCCACAGGAGAATCTGGGTGGGCGCATGGGTTCAGGTTAATAATTAATATTTGCAGACATTGCAGTGTGCCCGCCCAGTCTTCCATCCTGGAATATTTCCGGTAGGTTTCCCAGAGTGGCCAGGATTCCAGCACAAACTGTCGAGATGCAGGGCACTCTGCCAGGCATGTTCATGCTGCAATGTCGCAAATATTACTTATTAACCCGAACCCATGTGACCCATCCAGATTTTGGGGGAGGAGCGGAGACCAGTGCCTTCCCACCACC
>JANHFO010029646.1:0-11543 GCA_032468095.1 Pareas carinatus | reverse complement strand
GCTAGGTGACATCATCAGTGTGAGGGAGTGTAGGTTTGCTCCTTGATTATATACAGTAGCTTTCTCTACCACTGTTGATGGAAGTATGATTTTTTTCTTTGGTGGTTCCTTGATTAAGGTATTGAATTCTACTTGATTGTCTGGCTTAATCCCTGCTAATCTGGATTTCTCTTTCTGTGGTATCCTTGGTGTTCTCTGAATTTGATGATTTGTTTGATGACCCATAATAATAATAGGATGTTTATGTTTGATGGTGCTAAAGGTCTCATTTCAGAATGTTAGCTATTCCAGATCAAGCCCCCTTTTGCAGTTGACTGATGGCCATTGATAAAATCCCCAGCAGTCAATTGCAAAAGGCAGTTTATAATCTGCGATGAGAACTTTTAACATCCTCAAACATCAATAGATGCATATCCCTGGGAAGGACTCAGGAGAGGGACAAAAGGACAAATTCAGTCTGAACATCTGGCTGACTGTGTGACAAATGATAACAACAACCCAAATATGCAGTACAGGAAGTCCTCGTTTTACGACCATAATTGGACCCAAAATTTCTGTTGTTAAGTGAGATATTTGTTAAGTGAGCACCGTCCCATTTTACAACCTTTAGTGCTGCAAGTTGTTAAGTGAATCGCTGCAGTTGTTAAGTGAGTCAACTGGTTGTGAAGTGAATCTGGTTTTCCCCATTGACTTTGCTTGTCAGAAGGTCGCAAAAGGGGATCACGTGACCCTGGGATACAGCGACTGTCATAAATATGAATCAGTTGTCAAGTGTTGGAATTTTGATCATGTGACCACGGGGGGTGCTTCAATGGTCCTAAGTGTGAAAAACGCCCATAAGTCACTTTTTTACTGCCATTGTAACTTGGAATGGTCACTAAATGAACTGTTATAAATCTTCGGACTACCGAAGTATAATGGCGGCAGTCACCACCAAAAGCCTGTTGTCTGAAATGGTATAGGCTCCTGCATGAACAGGGGGTTGCAGTAGATCTCAAAGGTTCCTTCCAACTCTGTTCTTCTGTTATCTTGGCTGTTCTTAAATGAGGAGATGGTTCTGCCAAAGTAAGAGGCGAGCTTTTGTCTTCACATGGATGATGCTTCAACGTTTGATGGGCGAATCAACCCCCCATGACGTGGAAACTGTCTTTCTTTGCACAGGAAAAAGCCACACGCTGGTCTACCGCAGTGTGGAATTGCAAGATACCGCAGAAATCAAATTTGTGGCTGAAGCTGCAGAATCTCGAGCTCAACTTAAAGTCAAAGGTAAGGAGCGACTTCCTAATTTAGGGCAAATTTTTTCCAATTTTTATTTTTTAGAAAGCATATCCTCAAACTAGCTTGCCTTACGATCATCAACTGAGTCCCAAATTTCTGTTCCTAAAGCAGAAAAGGTGATCCCATGAACCGCAGTTCACTGCAACCGTCGTAAATACAAATCGGTTGTCAAGGATTACATGAGTTTTAGCCCATTTTACGACCTTCCTTACCACAGTTATTAAGGGACTCTGCACTTAGGGATTAGTAGTAACAGTTGTTCAGTTAGTCACATGGTTGTTAAGTGAATCTGGTTTCCCCATTGACTTTTTGTCAGAAGGTCGCAAAAGGTGATCATGTGACCCCAGGACACTGCAACCGTCATAAAGTCAAGTTGCCAGGTGTCTGAATTTTGATCACATGACCAGGGGGATGCCACAACAGTTGTAAGTGTGTGAAAAATGGCTATAAGTCACATTGTAACTTTGAATGGTCACTAAATGAACAGTTGTAAGTTGAGGACTATGCAAATTATTCCCTGCAAAGTTATTCAATAGCTTTCTTCTGTTCTCCTCCTTTAGAGCTACCAGTCAAGATTATTAAACCCCTCCGGGTGAAGATTGCCATTGAAAGACACCGAGGGTTCATGGAATGCCAGGTTTCTCGACCAAATGCTGTCGTTAAGTGGTTCAAAGGAGACCAAGAACTCCATCCTGGCCAGAAATATGAGATGGTGAGCGATGGGATTTACCGGAAACTTATCATCAACAAGACAGAGTTTGAGGATGAAGGGATTTACACCTGCGATGCTGTGGATGATAAGAGCAGTGCTCAATTCTACGTGGAAGGTACATCCTCTTCTCCCTTGTACAGGACATTCTCGACTTACGACCACAATCGAGCCCCAGATTTCTGTTGCTAAGCGAGACAATTGTTAAAGTGAGCTTCACCCCATTTAACAACATTACTTCGGACCGTTGTTAAGTGAATCACTTTACAGTTGATAAGTTAGTAACGCAGTTGTTAAACGAATCTGACTTCCCCATTGACTTTGCTTGTCAGAAGGTCACAAAAGGGGGATCACAGGACTGCAGGACGCTGCCACCGTCATAAATATGAGACAGTTGTAAACCCAATAGAGGGAAGCTGGATTCACTTAACAACTGCAGCAATTCATTTAACAAACATGGGGAGAAGGTTGCAAAATGGGGTGTGATTTACTTAACAACTGCTTTGCTTTGCAATGAAAATTACTACCAAATTACTATCAAACTGAGGTGTGGTTTAACTCCTAGAATTCCCCAAACTTCATTGCTGAGTATTGTGAGTCAATCCTGCGAATTTTAATTTCACACAACTGGAAGTTGCCCAGTGACTTAACATATTATTTTACTTCCCTCCTCTTTTCATAAGAAAACCCATTTGACATGAGATAGAAAGCAAATAAATTTAATGATCGATGAATAATTTCAGCAACATCACCACTTTTTCCCACAAGGTTAGGATCATTGTTAGAATATAGCTAGTCCTCAACTTATGACCACAATTGAGCCCAAAATTTATGCTGCTCAGTGGGACAGTTGTGGCCTATCTTGCCACAGTTGTTAAGTGAAGCACTGCAGTGGTTACGTTAGTCATGCGCTTGTTAAGTGAATCCGACTTCCCCTTTGATTTTGCTTGTAGAAAAGTCGCCAAAGGGGATCACATGACCCCAGAACTCTGCAACCGTCATAAATAGGAGTCAGTTGCCCAGTGTCCGAATTTTGATCTCATGATCACAGGGGTGCTGTGACAGTTGTAAGCGTGAAAAATGGTCACAACCCCCATTTTCAATGCCATTGTATCTTGGAACAGTCACTAAACAAACTGTTGTAAGTTGAGGACTACTTGTATTTTAGAAAAATCTTCCTGTCAACAATGATGTCTTGAAGGAATTGGGAATGACTAAGTCCCTGAAATCCAACGGTGATGTCCAAACCTTTTCTTGCATTATTTCTCTTCAGAGCAAACCATCAACATCGTGAAGCAGCTGAGAGACGTGGAGGTGACAGAGCCAGCCGAAGCCCGTTTCGAGTGTGAAATCTCCATCCATTCGGTCAAGCCCCCCAAATGGTCTCTCCACGGGGAGGTGCTACAGAATGGTCCAAATGTCATCATAGAACAAGAGGGGAAGATCCACCGTCTGATCTTGAGGAAGACCAACGTGGAGATGACAGGCACCATCCAGTTTGCCATTGGCAAGTCTAAATCCTTGGCTGATCTGGTGGTCAAAGGTAAGCTGAAAGTCCTCCAAAGTTTCAAAGAAGAAGACCTTTGAGGGGTGGTGATGGTGGTAGTGGTTTGACCTGTATGCCTGTTTGGAATGGAATGGAGAACAGAAAGCAAAAAACAGAATAAAGGAGAATCAAATATAGAAAATAGAATAAAATAGAACAGAATTTATAGGAAAGGATAGGAAAGGGTAGGGAAGGGAAGGGAAGGGAAGGGAAGAGAAGAGAAGAGAAGAGAAGAGAAGAAAAGAGAAGAGAAGAGAAGAGAAGAGAAAGCAGAACAGAATATAGAAAATAGAACACAGGTAGTCCTCAATTTATGACCACAATTGAGCCCAAAATTTATGTTGCTAAGTGATAAATTTGTTGAGTTTTGCCCCATTTCACTACTGCAATTATTAAATTAGTAACATGGTTGTTAAGTGAATTTGGCTTCCCCATTGACTTTGCTTGTCAGAAGATCACAAAAGGGGATCACATTGCCCTGGGACACGGCAACCGTCATAAATGTAAGTCAGTTGTCAAGCATCCGAATGTAAATCACGTGACCATGGAAATGCTGCATTGGTCATAAGTGTTGCAAATAGTGATAAGTCACTTTTTTCAGTGCCATTGTAACTACAGTCAGTAAATGGTCATTAAATGAACTGTTGTAAGCTGAGGACTGCCTGTATAGAAAACAGAACAGAATAATAGAGCTGGAAAGGACCTTGGAGGTCTTTTAGTCCAGACTCTCCAAGGATTCCACAGTTCAACACTGAGCTACAAATATTGTCTTGTAGAATCGATAGACTCGATTCAGATTTGATTTGGTAAAAGATTCGATAATAAGGCAGCTTCAGAATTCTGATAGAAAATATTAGCATCAACTGGACAAATTTTTCCATGGATAATTTCAAGGTTTTTTTCAGTGTTTGACAGATGTACCTATTTGAAACTATAAGGGGAAGCATTAGAAAACGTTGGCAAAAAATCCACTCCAAAACTGTACATCACAAAGTTTGTAGGGGAGGAATAGTTTACAATGGCACAGGTGGAGGCAAAGGTTCTCCAAAGTATGAGCTTCCATGGCCTCAAGCTGTTTGAAATTCTGGAAATTGCAGTTGTATGGAGGCACCAAGTTATAGAATTATGGAGCTTTTGAGGAACCACTAGTTGGAAGAGAATGATTTATAGTCTTCTGATTATTCCTCTTGGTTTCGAAAGGTGACCTTCTTCACAATCTCTCTGTAGACATTCCAGTGATCTTCACCAGACCTCTAGAAGACAAGACAGTCCTGGAAACCCATTCGGTAGTCCTCTCTTGTGACTTCAAGCCATCCCCAAAGGAGGTTGAGTGGTACAGGAACCACATCTTGCTGGAACCTTCTGAGAAATGTAAGATGAAAAGAGAAAAGTTCACTGCGGAGCTCAAAATCCTGAGGTTGACCATCGAGGATTCGGGCATCTATCGATGCAAAGCTGGAAGCGCAGAGACGAAAGCCATATTGACCATTTTGGGTATGTCAATGGGATGGTACTCTTCGGGATTGTCCTTATTTCCAAGTAGGAGGCCAGAAAGATGGACTCGAACTCATCCTTTCCTGGTGATTGGCCCAAAGTAAACCAGTCAACTTTCATGCCCAAGACTGAACTAGAACTCAGAGTCTCCTAATGTTTGACTCAAAGTCATCCAGCTGGCTTTCATGCCTAAAGCTGGACTAGAACTCATTGTCTTCTGGTGATTGGCCCAAACTCATGCACTTGGCTTTCATGCCAAAGGTATGGCCCAAAGTAAACCAGTCAACTTTCATGCCCAAGACTGAACTAGAACTCACCATCTCCTGGTGATTGATCCAAAGTCATCCAGTCAGCTTTCCTGCCTAAGGCGGGACTAGAACTCACCATCCCCTGTTGATTGGTCCAAGGTCAGCTAGTTAACTTTCATGGCTAAGGTGGCGATTTGAACTAATGGTCTCCCACTTTCTAGCCTGTTGCCTTAAGCATGAGAGCAAACTGACTCTATATGTTTTACAACCTGGGGAAGCACAGACCACATTGTGTATGGAATGGGGCAATGTCATCTTGACTTCTCCATCCTTGCCACAGAACGCAAAGTGGAGATTACCAAACATCTCCAGGATGTGGAGGTTGACGAGGAGAGCTTGGCCACCTTCTCCTGCGAGTTGTCTGAAGACTGTGAGGAAATTGAATGGTTCCTCAACGACACCCATCTCTTTCCCAACAACTTCAATGAAATAAAGCATTTGGGAAAGTCCCACAGCCTGATGCTTAAGCACGTTACACCAGAAGACAGTGGGACAGTGACCATCAAGGTCCAGAAGAAAATCTCTGAGAGCGCCCGGCTGAAAGTGAAAGGTGAGTCTCTACTTCTTCCAGGGTTTCTGAGGTCTGAGAAGGCAGCTTGGTGGCCTTAAGATGTCCTGTTTCCATCTTGGCAGATGAAATCAATGAACATGCCTTCGGGAAGGTGGGGTCCTTGGGGCTCTCTGAGTTTGGTTATTTTCTTCAAGACATTTCATGACACAACTAGGTAACATCATTAGTATTAGGAAGGGAGTAAGGGGTGCAGGGAGGAGGAGGAGGAGGAGAAGGAAGAGGAGGAATGTAGAGTCCTTGTGATCTCTGAGCTTGGTTGTTTTCTTGCAGATGTCTCATTACCCAACTAGATAACACCATCAGTGCTAGAGGGGAGTGGGGTTAGTTCTCTGTTTATCCATTCAAGTGACTTGCCCTATCAGTGTTGGTTTTATCCTTAATTAACCTGTTGTTACTCTTTGTTTGTCTGCGTATATTTATTAGATGTGTGCGCTGCCCATCTCCTCTAGAGTTGATAGTTCCTTGATTAGGATGTTGCTTACAGCTTGGTTGTTGATCTAGTGTTAATCTCTGCTTACCTGGGTATTGATTGCTTCAGGCACACCACGCTCAACTGTTTCCTTCTTATCTTTCCCATCTAGAGACATTCTGAAGAACTAAAAATACCAGGTGACACTTGGTTTCAGGTCCTCTGGATCAGAGGTCTCCAACCTTGGTCCTTTTAAGGCTTGTGGACTTCAACTCCCAGAATTCCTCCTAGCTGGCCTGGGAATTCTGGGAGTTGAAGTCCACAAGCCCTAAAGGGACCAAGGTTGGAGATCTCTGTTCTGGATGGCCTATTTATTCAAATCTCTTTGTAGTTGTATGTTCACACTTCTGTAGATATACCCATATAAACACATGTTGTACAGGTAGTTCTTGAGTTACAACCACAATTGAGCACCAGATTTTGGTTGCTAGGTGAGACATTTGTTAAGTGAGTTCTCCCCCTCATTTTATGACTTTTCTTGCCACAATTGTTAATAATTGCAGTTGTTAAGTGAATCCAACTTCCCCTTTGACTTTGCCTGTTTGTCAAAAGGTCACAAAAGGGGAATCATGTGACCCTGGTACACTGCAACCGTCAGAAATATGAGTCAGTGGCTGAGTTTCCAAATTTTGATCGTATGACAATGGAGATGCTGCAATGGTTATAACTGTGAAAAACAGTCATGTCAATTTTTTCAGTGCTGTTGTAACTTTGAACAGTCTGGAATAGAAGAGAAGAGAAAGAAGAGTAGAGTAGGGTAGAGTAGAGCAAGGTAGGGTAGGGTAGGGAAGGGAAGGAAAGGAAGGAGAGGAGAGGAAAGGAGAGAAGATACTGAATAAATAGAGAATACAGAATAGAGTAGAACAGAACAGAACAGAACAGGAATAGGAATAGGAATAAGAATGGAATGGAATGGAACGGAATAGGACAGAACAGAAACAGAAACAGAAACAGAAACAGAAACAGAATAGAAAAGAACAGAACAGAACAGAACAGAACAGAACAGAACAGAACAGAACAGAACAGAACAGAATAGAGGTTTTCAATCTTTTTCAAGCTGCGGACCCCAAAACATGCTGGACATCTTTTGCTACATGGCGGACCCCATTCCGACAAATTCAACTAATTACTAATCAACAATTCGCGTATATTACTTTTTCTAATTTTTTCTTGACCTGCCTGCAGGCCCTCTGTCAACTTGCCACGGACCCCAAGGGGTCGCTGGACCCCAGTTTGAAAACCTCTGTGGTAATCCCTACGATATATTCCACCTAAAACATGATAAAAAGTATGCAGATATCCACATGCTCGCATGACACAAAGAAGTGAAAAAAATTCAGTTTATTGCTGAATAAATCTCAAACCATCCAGGACAGGTTCACAGCACATTGCTAAACTTGGATCTTCTGGGACTTCTAAAAAATTGCTTTGTACTGTCTCAATTTCGGCCCTGGAATGAACAAAGAAACAGGGCACAGTTCTCGCTAAGTGACACATTTATTTGGATCTGAGTAAAGGTGGATCTTCCCATAAGGCTGGAGAAGGACCACATGTAATTTTTCAGCCAGCATTTATACTTTATTTAGTTACATAAGTAAGAAAGCATAAGCTGATTATGAAGAAAACACATATTGTCTGTGGAACAAAAAAATTACAGGTGGTCTTTGACATACACCGTTTCATTTAGTGACAGTTTGAATTTACAACAGCACTGAAAAAAGGGACATGACTGTTTTCACAGTTACAACCCTTGCAGCATCCCCATGGTCAACAGATCAAGATTTGGATGCTTGGCAACTGGTTCATATTTATGATGTGTGATCCCCTTTTGCGACCTTCCAACAAGCAAAGTCAATGGGGAAGCCAGATTTACTTAACCACCATGTCACTCCCTTAAGAATTGCAGTGATTCATTTAACTAAAGTAGTAAGAAAGGTTGTAAAATGGGGCAAAATTCACTTAACAAACTTCTGAGCAACGGAAATTTTGGCTCAGTTGTGGTCGTAAGTCAAGGGCTACTTGTACTAAAATATTATTATTACCTCCCCTCATTTACAGCAAATTTTATTTTAAAGAAATTTTTTAATTTGCAGAGAGGCTGGAACAATTTCCTTTTGAAGACCTATTACGATCTACGCCACCTCTGACACCATCTTCCCACGCTCTGTTAAATTGTGTGAATTGTCTCCCAGTTCACGCAATTCAGCAGAGGAACTTTGATCTAGACTTCTTATGTCAGCCTGACAGACAATATGGATTCTAAACATACCTTTGTCTCCATCTTCTGCAGAGAAGCCAGCCATCTTTATGAAATCTCTGGATGACGTAGTTGCCGAGGAGCGAAGCACTGTCACACTGGAGTGTGAAGTCTCGAAACCGAAAGTGAAGCCAGTGTGGAAGAAGGAAGGGGTGGAATTGACCCCAGGAGACAAATATGAGATGCTGCAATCCGGGAAGACCCTGGGACTTACCATCCGAGATCTCGGCAAGGATGACACTGGGTGGTACACATGTGACCTTGGGACAGATGTCGCCAAGTCTAAAGTCATCATTCAAGGTACGCAGAATTGAGAAATCCAGAATGCATGAGTTAGGAGAACCTCATTCTCCATTCCTTTCCTGTGATGGGCCTCCAGATCACTTGGACTTCCACAATCAGTGTATAGAATAAGGACTGTGGAAGTTGGCCCAGCACCACAACAGTAGGACATTGTGTGGGAGAGGTCTTACCCTCACACAGATATCCGCTATCATAGTGATCACGATGCAAAAAAGATGTTGACATTCTAGAATGAGTGCAGAGAAGAGTACAATGATGGTTAGGAGACCATAAGACCATACTTGAAATATGACGCCCAGTTTTTGTTGCCACAATATTAAGAAAGATGTTGAGATGTTGAGACTCTAAAAAGAGTGCAGAGAAGAGCAACAATGATGGTAAGGGGACTGGAGTTTGATGAAAAGAAGGGCTAAGGGTGACATGATAGCATTGTTCCAATACTTGAGGGGCTGCCACAAAGAACAGGAGGGTCAAGCTATTCTCCAAAGCACCTTGGAGTGGCAGGACAAGGCAGGACAAGAAGCAATGGATGGAAACTATTCAAGGAGAGAAGCAACCTAGAACTAAGGAGGAATTTCATGATAAGGAGAACAACTAATCAGTGGAACAGCTTTTGCCTCCAGAATTTGTGGGTGCTCCATCCCTGGAGGTTTTTAAGAAGAGATTGGATAGTCATTAGTCCAGAATGGAATAGAGTTCCCTGTTCGAGCAGAGGGTTAGGGTAGACCTCTAAGGTCCCTTTCAACTCTGTTATTCTATTATTCTACTCTCCAAAGCATCTGAGGGCAGGACAGAGGCAGGGTGGAAGATTATCAAAGAGAGATCAGTGAATCTCGTGACAGGCTGTTCCATTGCTATATAGACCTCCTCTTATTTTTAAGTCTTTTATTTTAAGGGCAAGGTATAAAAAAAGAAAGTGGAGGAAGGGGGAGGAGGAGGAGCAGAATAAGAAGAAGAATTATTATTTATTGGCCAAGTGTCTATACACACAAGGAATTTGTCTCTGGTGCATATGCTCTCAATGTACACATAACCTACAAGGGATAAATAGTGATCACAATCACAAAATACATTCATCATGCTGCAAAACACATTCATTATGTCATAAAATAAATTCAACATGTCATAAGATGCATTTTTTGATAGGCTTAGTATAGTCATATAATTCTAATGAACAATCTACAAGTCATACTAGAATACTAAAATAAAACAACTATTATATATCGTAGGATACAAGCAACGAGTTAATGTCATACAAATGAGAGAATAGGTAATAGGTAATGGTTAATAAGAAAGATGAGAAGGATAATAGGGATACATACCCTGTTTTCCCAGAAGTAAGACATCCTCCGAAAATAAGACCTACTTACAGCTTTGCCTCTCACTGAAATATAAGGCATCCCCCGAAAATCAGACTTCCCCGATAAAAAGGCCTTGAACTTCCGGTTCTCGGTGGCCTTGGTGGAAAAATAGGACATACCCTGAAAATAAGACCTAGCGCATCTTTGTGTGCAAAAATTAATATAAGACATTGTCTTATTTTTGAGGAAACACGGTACTAGTAGTTTAACAGTGTTTGGGAAGTTAGTTTTTTAGCAGAGTGATGGCATGCGGGAAGAAACTGTCCTTGTGTCTAGTTGTTTTGGCTTGCAATGCCCTAGACTAGTGATGGCGAACCTTTTAGAGATCAAGTGCCTAAACTGCAACCCAAAAGTCACTTATTTATTGCAAAGTGCCAACAGGGCAACACGCCCTTCCATGGCCATCATCGACCCCCTGTGACCCCCAGTGACCCCTCACACCCTCGCAGCCATCAGCGACCCCTCATGACTCCTATGGCCATCGACAACCCCTCACACCCACTACAAGCCTCCCAACAGCCTCCCTCAGCCTCTGCAGTCCACTGTGAGCTATGCTCCCCTCCATCCTAGCTCTTCTCTCACCTTGGACACAGACTCCACACTGCATTTTAGTCGCCCGCCTTTTCCCAGACGGGAGGGAGGAAGTGCTCCTATTGGGCTGCTGGGTGGGGGATGTCAGAAATGTCCTCAGGCGCATGAGGGGAAGGGGAGGGGAGCCCCACATTCTTCTGGCTTTCTAGTAAAGAAATCTGTGCTGGGGGAATGGCGCACATGCCCTCTGAGTGCCACCTCTGGCACATGTGCCATAGATTCACCACCACTGCCCTATAGCAACGTCCAGATGGAAGAAGTTAAAATGTCCAGGGTGTGAGGGGTCTGTTATTATTTTCTCAACCCTCTTTCTGGCTTATGCAGTGTACAGTTCTTCAATGGAGGGTAGGTATGCAGCAATTATTTTTTCTGCAATCCTTATTATTCAGCGAAGTCTGTATTTATCTTGTTTGGTTGCTGTGCCAAACCGGACAGTTACTGAGGTGCAGATTACGGACTCAATGCTGCATTGGTTGCCGGTGGACTTCCGGGTGCGCTTCAAGGCGTTGGTTATGACCTTTAAAGCGCTCCATGGCTCAGGACCCAGCTATCTACAGGACCGCATTCTGCCAGCCAATGCCTCCCACCGACCGGTTCGCTCCCACAGAGAGGGCCTCCTCAGGGTGCCGTCGGCCAGACAATGTCGGCTGGCGACC
>JANHFO010029622.1:0-11544 GCA_032468095.1 Pareas carinatus | reverse complement strand
GTTTTTATTATGCCTGTAAGCCGCCCTGGGTCCTTCGGGAGAAGGGCGGGATAGAAATAAAAAATTATTATTATTAAAAATTATTATTATTACTTGTTTAAACTAGCTGATAAACACTTTAGGCAAACTATCCCAATAACCCCACTATCCAGCAAAGAGAGGCTGAAGCTGTAAGTCCATCAGAATGGAAAGAAGTTTTTATATTTCTATTTTTTTCTTCCCCTATTATGATCTACTCACTCCAAATCTAGGCCTCATGATCACTGGGATTGCTGATCAATCTTCCACAGATGCAAAACCTGCAACAATCGTCATAGCTTTGCAGGCCAATTAGATTTTAAAATATATCCTATAAATCCACACGGAGAAGAATCTGTCCAACTAGCATTAAAACAGAGAAAATTTCAAAACTCTTTACTGAATCACCTTTCAGACAGATTGAATATTGCCCTTGAAGTGACAGCCTCTCACTTGACTGATTCTTTTCAATGTTTCAACTTTCTCTCTGTATGTAATACAAAAAAATAATAATACAAATTTTGAAAGAAAAAAAGTAAAGAAGTTCATCTATTACAGAATAGGTGAACAAAGTGTAAAAAAAGAAATAAACCAGCCAAAAAATAAGTTATGAAGAAGTGACTTCTGGTCTCCTTGGCAGCAGTTACAAGTACATTTATATATTGCTCCTTCTCTCTAAGGTTACAACATAATTTTTTTTCTATCCTGTCTAATCATCAAACTCATAAATCACAAGTTTTTTTTCCAGCAAAATTTTATAAGGAGTTTCTAATCACTAATAGATGCAGTTATTTCTCTTTATTTAACCAGTCAATTTTGCCATCTCTGCTTATTCAATTCTGTCATCTTCACCAGTCATTCCTATGTTGTGGGTATTTCTGTCAATCCCAACTGGATAGACATGACAGTGAGATCCAATAGAAGTCCAATCCTTGATTTGCTTACACCTAATTGAATTGACTGAATCTCACCAGACCAGAACTATAGCCTTCTAATCCAGAAGTGGACAACAGTGGCCCCTTTATGTCCTGTGGACCTCAACTCCCAGAATTCCTGAGTCAGCTAATGGACTTTTGACAGTTGAAACCCACAGGTTATAAAAGGCCCATCGTTGTCCACCCCTGTTCCAACATCCTAGATTGTATCTTGGGAGATTCTAGGGTGTGGCTCCCCTGAAACTTCCTTTCTATCCAGCTCAGGACTGCACAGTCTCTTAATCTGGGACACTTTCTGAGAAAGCTCTATGTTGTCCAAAGCCTCCCAACTGCTCCTACAGGTGCACATTTCATCACAATTTCAGTCTTTCCATTTTTGTGCAAATAATCATCTTGCAGTAGTTATATATGAAAACAAATATCCAATTTTCTAATTGCCTTCCCAGTAGTTAGGATCAGTCCTAGAAAAGAAACATTCTGGTTTAATATTCTATCTCTCACCTGAAGGTCGAAGAAGGATCTAATTACTCCACATATACTTCTCACTCAAGTTTTATAGAGGATATGGCCATGAAAAATGTCTCCCAGAGTGGTAGCAACAGAGTACAGTAGTATCGTTCAGGCCAGCAAAACCTAATCCCAGTTCTTTCTAAGAAATAACCAATGACTGGAAACTAAACACTCCAAGGAGGATACCCTACCAATTATGAACAGGAAAGCAATAGATCTTTTGCTTTAAATCCAGACAGTCTTAATCCATATGATAGAAGTGCTGGGAGTGAATATAAAGTCTCAGAAAAAACTCTCTCACCGGTTCCTCTGGGGTTTCCTGCTACAGCTCCCTACATCCTTCTGTTTTCTGTTTTTAACCAGTTAGCAATTCATAAGAGGACATATCCTCTTATTCCTAAAATCACATATGAAGAACATTGCTAAAGGTTTTCTGAAAATCCAAGTTTATAATCCACGTGTCAGCTTTAAAAAAAATACTTCGGAAGATTTTGTAAGGTAGGATTTGTGGATCCAAGCAGCTCCTCTTTCAATGAGTCTTGTTCTGCCTAGTCATTTATTTCTACCAGTTTGTTTGGAATGGACATTAAGTTGATTGGCCTATAATTTGTCAGCTTTCCCCTATTACCCAGTGGCATTTGCCTCATTTTTTTTCTGCCTATACTTACAACAAGCCTAGGTAGTGGATGAAAATTCTATAATTAAGGTTTGTATCTAATTGCATCACATATCGATATCTGCTGTGATGACAACCACCCTCTTCACACATGCAGATCTGATTATTTAAGCAGGTAGGACTGGCCCATCATAGAGTCAGAATTTGTTCCTTGGTAGGATTAAAATCACATAGAACAAGACAAAAAACATTCTAAAATTCCTCGAAATATTCCTATTTATGTTGATCGCTGCCTTTCACAAAGCTACTGCCTCACAAGTTTACTAAATGTTTATGTCTCCTGAATATTATAAAAACTTAAAAGGAATTTGAGACTTCTTTCATTTCTTAATCCACACAGCCAGCATTTCAGCTAAGACAATACAGTATCACTGGTAGTTTGTCTTCAATAACTGACCTCAAAGTTTCTTTAGAAAGGAGATTACCTGGCTTTGGGTAATAAGCTCTAACTCAACTAGGGTCCAAGAGCAAATCCTTCCAGTTTCAAAATTTGTCACAAATCTCTGCTTGGATTGAATATAAAATATTATTTTAAACAAATATTATTTAATAAAATATTATTTTATATAGGGCAATAGAAAGCAATGCATCTATGGTTGGCTGAATAAGGTGTCGTGCTTGGAGTACCTGTTAAAAAAGGTGAAATTAAATAAAGGGGCAGCCATACAGCAAATATGGCCCTGAAATATATAGTAGATTACAAGTCCTCAGAATAATTTACTTCCTAACATGCTTTCACTGCAGCACAATATTGATATAATGGCCTGGAAATTCCTCTTGACTTTTTGCACGCATGATTTCTGAAGTATTTTATCAAACAGGGTTAGAATTTTGAGAGCTTAGAAGTAATAACAATGCAAAGGAAATGGTTTTGAGGAGGTCCATTGTCTCATCTTCAGTCTTGAGTGCTTGCAATGGCTTAACAATTATTTTCCCATGATATGCTTTTGAATAAAATTACGAGGATCTCTTTTATCACTAGACTTCTATTATTTTAACTGAACATTGCTTTCCTGTTCATTTTCTGCGTTCCTAATCCTGTTTCTCTGTATCAGGTCTATAGATTTCACAGAATATCCCATAACAGATATGGATACATATGGTAAAGTTGACAAGCCAGAGGAGAGAAATTTTCTTTCAATAGCTGTGGCATTCAATAGAGTGAAAAAGATCTCCATGTTTTATTCCAGGCAGTTGCTGTTGTTTCATACTGGAATATTGATCAAAAAGGAAACAGACAATTTATCAGCTGCTTTCACACAAAATACCTATCTGCAGTTAACCATAACTGTCTCGGTGAATCCGATTGTCTCAGTTCACATATCACATTGAATCATACTAAATAAATTAGATTTGCCGGATTTGTATAACACACTTAGTTAAAATGTGGTTGGTTGGTTTATGATTCAGGGGCATATGCACATAAAACCATCTCACAGTCCAGAAAATAGCTAAACTAGACTTCAGGTACACTGCCTGAACATAAATTGAAATACATTTGTCCAAGAAGAGAAACAAGGAATTAAAATGATAAGAATTTTCTTGTCTAGTTCACCATTTGATTTCCAGCAATGGCTAGCCAGAAAGTTTTTTTTTCTTTTACAAATTTATTAAGTTATAATGTACAAAAGAAATAAGAAATCAAACAATGGAAAGACAGGGTAGGAAAGAGGAAGAGGCAAAATGAAGGGGAAAGGGGGTAAAAAGAAAAGAAAAAAGCGTTGACTTCCAACTTCCTTTGGTGCAATAAAATATGGCAATGATCGAGTCTCAACTTTTAACATTCATGAATAATTTGAATGGTCACTTCTACAACGACACATCTATCTGATTGGTAATACCCAAAATCAAAGTTTCATTTTTTTTTCCAACCTTGAGCACAAAGTCAAGGAGCAGTTTCCAGGTGTATACGAAAGTTTTTGTATTATTCTCTTTAATGAAAATAGTCAGTTTCACTATCTCTGCTAAACCCATAAGCTTTTGTAACAATTTTTCCATTGTAGAAATCGTGGTGACTTTCCATTTTTGTGCATAAAGTAGTCTTGGTGCTGTCAACATATACAACATTAAATTTCCAAAACAAAAAATTCCAAATATTTGTCTATTCATCCCAAAAGAAATGTCTCTCATTTCCTCTCAAAACTGACCTTCAGGATCTCCTGTATTAGTTTCAGGATCTTATTCCAATAATTCTTTGTTTTCCTACATGTCCACCATAGGTATGCCCGCCATTGTCCCTTCTTTGCTTTTGCGCTTCCAACATACATTTGAAATATCTTTATTCATTCTTGTTAATTTATCAGGAGTTAGAGTTTCCTTTTTAACAGGATCAAACCCATGATTATTTTTATCTAGTTTAAATCTTTATTTAAGTTGTAAATATGTAAACCAATGACAAGTATGACTTTCTAAGACTAGCTCTTCTTTAGGTTTGAGCACAGGGTCACCAAGATTGAAAGATATTATTTCCCCAGAGGTCCTCCAGTCTGACTCATCATCAATTCTTTTCTTTAAAAAGGCCTCATGTGGAGAAATCTAAAGGGTTTTTTTTTGTGCCAGAAGTATTTCGACGTGTAAAATGCAAGCTTAGAATAATCTGATTCTGGTTTAATACTTCTAGCCAGGTTGATTCTAATTTAGTTATCTTAACCAAGCAACAACAAAAAAATGTCCTTCACGTAGCCATGTAAACCTTCTTTCATTGGTGATGATCTTATTATGTGACAATGTTATGCAATGCATGACTTATTCTCTTAGTAGTTAAGTAATGCTTCAACAAAAAGAAGAAAAGAATGGTCTTTAACAGTATCTGCTTATTCCATTTGAACTACTGAGTTCTATTGCTCTAGTTAACCGGAATCTATTTTAATTCAAAAGGTAAATCTTTCTAGTGCCAGGACTCCATTTTTATTTAAACCAAATGTCACTTACAGAAGTCAAAGGAGAGGATAACTTGTTTGATATAATTTGATTTCTATTTATCCTTACTATGAACTTAAACTTAATTTAAAACACTTAACAGAAAGATGATAGATAAGGGGGGGGGGAATAACCTGTTAGCATTTGAACTTTTCTATGTGCATGAAATCATATGTATGGTTTGAAGGGAAGGGTGGTAGTGGCTGTGAAAGTAGTAATAAAATGGATACTATGCAAAAGTAAAACGTCAAAGAAAAAAGGAATGCAATCTTTCTTCCAATATCATTTGCTTGAAAACTTATTAGCACAAATAATGAGGATGAGAAGGTGATTTATAGCACAGGGATACAAAGGAGGACTTGGAAAAAGTGGTGGAATGAAGAGCTTCGTTTCTTTCTCAACAGCAGCAATAAGAATGCAAGTATTATATTAAGGACTAGATCAGGAGCTGTGCAGGCAAATGAGCATTTCCTTTTAATATTTCTAATCAGCTGGGTTCCTGGATCAAGAACCTTTTTGTACCACAAGACATGAGTCTACTACTGGTTAAGTTAAATTGTAAAAGGGATTGAAGAATTAAATATGATTTTTACTTCCTATAGCATCCATATTAATATTAGATCAATATACAGTCGATCCAGTTCATATGAGCTTGGGATTATCATTTTTGTATCCATACTTATATTTCAGTAGATAAAATATATTCAAATCAGATTTTCAAAGAAAAAAAATTCTACAAGGTGAGACCCTTAGAAGAATCATATGATCTCTCTCTCTCTCTCTCTCTCTCTCTCTCTCTCTCTCACACACACACACACACACACACACACACACACACAAAGGCAACCACACTGTTTGTCATTGCAGTTCAGAGACATGATGATACCTTGTACATATGGTCCTGTGGTGAAATGTTAACTGATTTAAATAGTTGTCTGCACCAATAAACTTTCCTTGACTTTCCTCCAGGATAACTGAATTTATATGATTCGAAGACATGAATCATATTACTGCATTTACTTATCTAGTGAATGTCTGTAGGAAACCAAAGGAGTTATTGTAATATTTTGTGTTTCCATATTGATGGAAGGCGACAAAGAACAAGTGATATTCTATTTAGTAACATCATTTACGAATCCATTTTATGAAATGAGCATTGCCAAACAGACACAATTTTGAGCAGGGTCTCCAACCTTGGTCCCTGTAAGGCAGTGGCTTCCAAACTTTTTCAGTCCACTTGTGCTGCAAACTCATCCTCAGTGCCCCCCGCCCCCACTAAATAGCATTATTTGGAATAGCACACACACACATACATACACAGAATGAGAGACACACAGACATACACACACAAATAAAAGCATACTTTCTAGCACTCCACTTCCCCCTCATTGCTAGCTAGTCAGCTGGCTGAGCTAGCAATGAGGGGGAAGTGTGGGGTGGGCTGAGCTCTGGGCGCTCTGGGTGCTCCCATGGGATGGGGCGAGCTTCGGGCATTCAGGTGCTTCTGCGAGTTGGGGCAAGCTTCAGGCACTCCTGCGAAGCAGGCCGAGCTTTAGGTGTTCGAGTGCTCCCGTGGGCAGGACGAGCTTCCGGCAGTCTCATAAAGTGGGCTGAGCTTTGGGCATTCAGGTGCTCCCATGGGTGGGGCGAGCTTCAGGCTCTCCCATGGAGCTGGGCTGGGCTTTGGGCGCTCCCGTGGGGCTGGGCAAGTTTCAGGTGCATAGTCCAAGTTTTGGACAGCCCCTGGCCTCTTAGCACCCCCTACCACCCCCCTGTCCTCCTAGCGCCCCAAGCCATCCCACCACCCCCAGGGGCCGGTACCGCCCCCTTTGGGAACCACTGCTTTAAGGCTTGTGAACTTCAACTCCCAGAATTCCTCAGCCAGCTATGCTGGCTGGCAAATTCAGGCAGTTGAAGTCCGCAAGCCTTAAAGGGATCAAGGTTGGAGACCCCTGGTTTAGAGCATCAGCTTTTTATTTCCGAATTAATGACCCAATGGTTGGAATGAAAGGCTACATTCTGGCAGCTTTTGTTGCAAATGATGATGAAATAAAATGAGGCATGAGAACCTCACGGTTCTAAGTTCTAAGTTTTCAAGGTTCTACCTGTAATAGTTTTGAGCACGTGTTTGAAAGACAAAAAGGGGATTATCAATCTAGTCATAAATAAACCAGTGGAGCCTCCAGAAGGAATAGAGGCATTGCAGGCTTCTCAGAAATCATCCTTTCTAATGTCTTGGATTGTAAAGGTGAGGCGAAAGAGGGGTATTGTCAGACTTACAAGAATCTGTTATTGTAACCTTGTGATTTGTGATTTGTGTCTGTATTGTCTCTAAGGGTTGATACTATCAGGTCAGAGGGTAAATGTGGGAGAAACCTTGTTATTGAGTGAGATATGTACACTATACATAATGGCATGTAAAGTACTCCAATCTTTTGCTGCTTTTCCAATTTTCATTCCATAATCTCTGGTCTGAAATAGCCATTTCATATTACATTACTTAATCAATTCAAATAGTAAATCAGAAGAATCATAAGGTGATTTATTTATAAATCATTTATAGGATTTTAATTTTTATGATTCTGCATACACAAACTTATAAACCACACAACCTCCCTACACACACACACACACACACACACACACACACACACACACACAAACACACACACAGGAGATAATCAGGCTGTACTGGAATTCTGTCTGGAAAGCAACCCTAATTAGAAGGGGTGTTAATAGGTCTTTTAGCACTATCAATCGGCCAACTCGGGAATAAATAGTCAAATATTTTGTCACACTTTGTAAAAAATAAAAAGAACTGTTTCCAGTAGATTTTTCATTTCTCTTTAATTCTCTTTTTAAAATAATGGTCCACAAAATAATGCAAGCATGGATCAATATTCTGTATATGCTATATGTCAAAGGTGACATATTGCTTCTGATTTCACAGCAAGAGACAAAAATAGCTCAAACACATTAAGAATAATGAAAGGGGTAGAAGTGGAGGGGATAGAAGACATGCTGGTCTCATTAATAGTTCAAGCAGAATTCACCAAGCTGATAAGTGGCAAAATTCTTTAAAAAGGTGAATGGACCTGGATATGAATGAATTTGGAATTATACTATTCTAAATACAAAGTTTAAATATTTAATATAAAATATAAAATAATTAGTAGATGAAGAAGAGAAGAGAGAAGAGGAGGAGGAGGAGAAAGGGGAAGGAAGGAGAAGAAGATAAGCACAGGAAGAGGAACAGGGAGAAAAGGAGAGAAGTGGGAAGATAGATATGAAGGAAAATAGAAAGTAGGAAGAGGGTAGGAATAGAGAGGTAATTAGATAAGAGGAGAGAGATGAAAAACAAGAGAAGTATAATTTGGAGAGTGTGAGAAGAGAAGATGGTACAGAAAAATAGAGGGAAAAAAGAGGAGAAGGAAAAAAGGATGGGAAAGTGAGAGAAAGCAGGTGAAGAGATGAGAAAGTAAGGAAAGAGGTTAAGAAATTGGAAGAGAAGGGAGAGAAAGTATATAACAAGAAAGCCAGAGAGAAGAATCAGTAATGGAAGAAGGATGAGAGAAAGAGAAAGAAAGTAAAAAGAATAAAAAACAAGAGATACAGCCAGAGAATTCGAAAGAAAAAAAATAGTATATGTTAAATCTCCTTTTCTAAATATATCCTCACAGAAGAGTTTGAAAATTATCTCGTAAAGGTGTAATAATACCCTTGAAAAGTTAGATTAATTATGGAATGTATCTTTTTATATCGGCTTACTTTCTTCAATTCTCAAAACATCTGTTGGTCTGATAAGTAATGAATTTACCTTTTCTGGCTGGTATTTTATGTATTGTATGTATGTGTGTTTGTATATTTGTTTCATTTGTTGGAAAAAATAACAAAAAATAACAAAAAGAATAATGCCAATCCTGACGGCTGTTCTTAGTTATATCTTTCAGATAATTCTGAATAGGTACAAAGACATGACAAACTTCTCTTATATGACACGCAGATCACGGGAAATAAGACAACAGACAGAAAAATAAAACATGTGAGCTTTGAAGAATGCAAGAGACTTTTCAAAGTTACCAACTTCTATTTTTTCTACCATAATTCTGTCAAAGATACTTAGCCAGGCTGTCATTTTCTGTGCCTTCTGCCACAGGCTTCCAGATCATCCAGTGATATTTAGTAAAGAAAAAAGAAAGTGCTAACAAAACAGTTTCAAAAATAGACAATCAGCTTTGCATAATAGCTGGGCTTCATATATTAATCATTATAATTTTTCAAGAGTAAAAACAAAATCATTTGGTTTATGATCAAAGAAATCTTAAATACCAAATTGAAGTACATAGTCCAAAGCCTGTACGTCAAATCTGAGACAGGCTTGTTTCTACACATATTACACACACATCAGCCTAGCATGCCTTCTATCAAAGATCAAATCTTCTTTCAGTTGAGCTCATTTGAGCTCAAACCATGGTGATTTAATGTACACATACATGCAACGTTCTTGCTGATGGTATGAAATCGTTTGTTGGTGACTTTTTCTAGCAGGTTCTTTGAATTTTTTGGTTTAGGCCAGGGAAGGGGATAAGCATGGCTGGCTCAGGAATTCTGGGAGTTGAAGTCCACAAGTCATAAAAGAGCCAAAGTTTCTCACCCCTGGTATAGGCAATAGTTCTGGTATTTCCTAATTAGCACCATAATTACAAAACAGGCCTAATCTTTCTTCTCTGATCAGATCAATCAACATCAGCTACATGCCGCAGTTGCCCCTTTCTTGTATAACTGTAAAATAGCCTCACTATGAAACATTGAACAAATAGAACATGAAAGACAATATAATATATATTTCATGCATATATATAGGGTGCCTTGGGGAGAAGGAACCCTTTGAATCAACATTGACTCCTATCCTGGCAACTAGCCCCTGTAAGTTTGTTTTTTTAACAGAATTTGCCCTTGACTCAACCCCAGGGTTGAGAGGGAGTAACCGGCCCAAAGTCATCCAGCTGGTCTCTTATCCAAGGTGGGACTAGAACTCAGGATCTCAGGTCTATAGCTTAGTGTCTTAGCTTTGGAACACTGTCCTCGGAGGGGAGAGGGGGCCAGGCAGGAGGCATCCCAGCAAGCCAGCAATGTGAGTGGCAAGAAGGCAAGGCTTCTGAGCGAGCGAGCAAAGTTCGAGTTGCGCCTACTCAGCTTCCCATGATGTGCCCCAGGCGATGTTAGCACATGCAGGGCTTGGGCTTCCCATCACTGGGCCACTTGCCGGTCCATCATGCCACATGGCTGTTGACCTGGAGCGCAGTGTGCAGTTCCTGCAGCAGCAACACATCAGCAGCTGAATCAGTAGGTCAACCCTCTTAAGCGGTGCAATCAGGGCATGGGCGGTGTGTGTGTGAGAGAGAGGAGGGCTGTTGGGGCTTTGGAGACCCAGGTGGTTTCCGAGCAGACTGATTGGTGCTTCGATCGCGGCTCAGGCTGGAGCCCCCTGACCTGGTACATCTCGTCTTCCATCGGGCCAGGGGTGCAGGCGGATGCAAGGGATCCCTGATGAGAGCTTAAAGAAGCCCCTCACCAGGCTTGTTGGGTGAAACTGGCAGATGGGGAGGGGTCCCTCATGGAAGGGCTTGTCTCGGCCCCTCCCGGTCTCCATGGACTGTCCAGAGCAGTGGACAGGTGCCCAAGAGCCCTGCCTGCAGTTGAATCAGCTTTCCCAGCCCGCAGGGGCAAGCGGGCAGCAACAGCATCCCTCTTGGGAGGAGCCAAAAGGGAGCATGAGTCAGACCACCACGGGCTGCCCAGAGCAATGGACAGGCACCCGAGAGCCCCGCCTGCAGCCGGATCGTCTCCTCCAGCCTGCTGGGAGAGGCCAGAGCTACAGTCACCATTGAAAGCGGGCTATGCTATGGGTCTCCTAGGAGGGGCCGGCTAGACTCTGGGCATGCTGTGACTCCCACTTCCATTCAGTCCCTACTGAGCCAGACGCTGTTGCCACCTCCCTGCTCCTCCCGGGAGACCCCGCACGCAGCTTGTTTCCAATGGCAACTGCAGCCTCGGCCTCTCTCAGCCTTTTTCCAGCCTCCCTTTTAGCCAAAATTCCACCCCGTCCTCTCTCTGTCTGTCCCTCCACTTGTCTCTTTCTCTCCTCCCCTCTCTCATTCTCATTTTGTGTGTGTGTATGTGTCTTTATGTCTTTCATTCTCTCTCTCTCACTCTCTCTGTCTCTCTCTGTCTCTCTTTCTCCTAAGCAGGAAGAAATATCATACTAAAATGTGTAATACTTAGATAAGCTTCTATTATTTTATAATAATTATTCTAACTTTAATAATTTTTCTACAATTAGATAACCTTGAAAGATTTTGTTATGGTTAAATAAGCTTTTTTAATTTTGTTACATTAAATAGGTGCTTTTATATTAATAAAATGGAAGTTCTCTGATCATTATTTTACAAATGTATGTATCTTTTTAAAAAATTCATATTGGTG